>ML384318.1:0-27876 GCA_005239525.1 Nicotiana knightiana | reverse complement strand
ACCTCTCTAAACACCAAACCCTAGCCGCCACCCTCCGCCTGCCGAAAATCTCCTACCGGTGGTGGACGACCTCCAAACCATCCCAAAATTTCACCCTATGATCCTCTCCTCACCCTTAACCCCATCCCACCATCGGTTTCCCCAAAAAGCCACCCAAGTCCCTTCGATTTCAGATCTAAGAAAGCAGAAAACCTAGTTTCCTATTACAAGTTGATTCAGAACAACTAATGGTTCAAAGCTACATGAGTCAATAGCTCTTGATGAGAGCTATTGATTCATGTGGGTTTGGATCATTTCCAAACCCCGCCGGAATCCAGCCAAACACCCACTGGTATCCGCCCCTCCCCCATTTTTTCTTTTCCTATCTGTTTGTTTTTTCTTGTGTTTTGGTTTCCTTTTCCGATTAAAATCATTACTTTTCAGTTTTTGTTCTCATATGTCATTGTTCCTTTGTTCTTGTTCGCTTTCTTTCTTTTCTTCTTGTTCTTTTCCATCAATTAAGTTGGTTTAAAAAGTGGCCCCATACACGTTTGAATATTAGCCGCATTAGGGTTCATGAATGCTTGTTTAGAAATTAGGTGAATACTGTTTCGAAGGTCATTATAAGGCCCTAGTTACTCACTGTTTTCCTTTATGTTTTCTTTTACCTGTTCATGTTTTCCATTATTAGTTTAAAGTCCCAAATGCATTTAGTTTAGGTTGTTATCACTATTTTTTGTATGATTTAACTGTTCAAGTTTAGTAATTTGTATGACCAAGCTTAACATTAGGTTTTTGTTTAGTTTCCTTTCTCTACTAATTTCCAGACATTTTTATGTTAGTAAATTATGTCAATAAACAAGCATGAACAACTGATCGATTAAATCCCTGAATTCATAGGTTGAAATGCTTGTTAGTAAAATAGCCTCTATTAGTTGTTTTGCTCATGTTTTGTTTGAGGTCGTCGTTTGTTTTAGCCTTGATTTTGCTGCCTATGTTATTAGTCTCAATTAGATGTTAACTTCCAATTAATCATAGTTTAAATTGCGACTCTTAGTTTAGATTGGCCTATTCAAGTAACTTAAACAAACTTTAATATAATAAAACTGACTAAGTCTAAGCGACTTAGTTAACTCTCATTAACAAACCAAAATCCTAAAAAAACAGTTGATGATTAGAAAACTAATCAACCAATTAGGCTAAAAACTCAGTTCTAAAACAATGTTTGGTCATGATTTAACCTAGACTTATCAAGACTATTTAGTTAACAATAATATCCCATAATCACTTGTTTAGTAGATTAACCTAGTCTAATAGTCTCTGAAACAACTAACTAAGTCCTAAAATCTGCCTAAGGTAATTAATTTAGGACTAATTAACTAAAACAAATCATTTAACCTAGGTTTGATAATTAGTTAAGTTTCTGATTTTAGGTAAGTGAGTTGACTTAATTAAACTAAATCAGTTAACTTAATTTAAGAAGTCAAAACTAATTAATTTAATTAATTGACTTAAACATAAGTAAGTAGTGTGAAACTAACTCTAGGGATGGAATCAATTAACCTTTAATTAATTAACTCAACCATAATTAAGAACAACTAATAATTAACTAAAGAACATAGTTGGGGTTAACCAACCAAACTTAATGTCTAGTTAACTAGTGAACCTAACTAGTGTTAGTTAAATAGAGTTAAATAATAACCCAAAGTGAGCTTAACCTTGATTACCCAATGGTAAATTCAGGGACTCCAAGGGGTACCTTAGGTAACTCAATTTAGGAAATCAGGCTCTTAAGGTTAGAAGGGTATTTTTCTAAAGAAGAAAGTTCTGGAATGGGGGCAGCTGTCCCCAAGATAGTGTTGACAGTTGTTCTATGTACTATTTTGGTACTATTTTTCAGTATTGGATAGGGAATATTCAAAAGAATATCCCATTCTCAAATATCCTATAAATAGACCCTCTTTTTAGAGGTTAGGGGTTAGAATTTTTACACTTGTGAGCTGCTGGGATACATGATTCTTCCCATTCTTCAAAAATACTGTCTCTACTTAAAAGGTTTTGAAAAGAGAGTCCTATTAGAAAAAAAAAATATGACTTCCTTTTTGAAAACAAGTCCACAACTAAATGGCCTTGCCAAGCTGATATTTTTTTTTTTTTGGATTTCTGATTTCTGGAAGTTTTCTTCAAACATTCACACTCAAAGATTTCTGGGTTAATTCTTGCTGGGTTGTTTGGTTTTGTCCCTGGGTTTTCTGTTTGCTGTTGCTGATCTCCCTTCCTATTTTGCTGTTTATTGTTCATACTTGACCTTTATTTGGTCATGGTTCTTGCTGGATTTTCTTTTTCTTTAAAGGTATGTAACAGTGAACTTTATACAAAATTATTGAATTCAGACTTTGTCTTAAACTTGTTGGTTCATGTTGTATTTTCTTCAAGAATATGTGAATCTTCTTCTTCTCCTTTTTTAATGTAAAAGTTAAAGTAAGATTATCATTATCTAAGTGTATGCATGCAACTCTTGGAATCTGCTTGGTAGTGTGCTGAACTTCAGTTAACAAGCTTAATGTTTGATAGCTAGGTGGTAATTTCATATGTGTTTAGCATGTTAGAAAGATAAATGGCACTAGGGTAGATGAATCTGACCTCCCAATGATCAAATTCACCCCCTAATAGTGCACAAAACAGTAGTGTAGATGGATGAAATTCACCCTTTAAAGGGTATACAACATGTAGTCAAAAAGGCTATATAGTAAAGAATCTGAAACCTTATATGGTCTGGTTCAGTCTCTAAAAAGCCAAGAATAGTCAAAATGTTCAAAGGAATGCTATTTGAAGTATTGGTATGGTTGTTAGAAATGTCAAGTAAGTTTGTATCTCTGGGTTTGAATCAGACTCTCCTTCATAGTCAGATTCAATCTAAGAAAAATACATAAAATATGTTTCCTTTCTTCCTGCTGAACCTGTGATCACTTATCAAAATCTGGTTGTCCCTCTATGTGTGATTACAATGGCAGAATTATCTGTTAGAGGCTTCTGTGATTAATTCTATATCCTTGAAGTCATAATAGAGTCACTTAGTTAGCATTAAATGGGTAATGAATCTGACCCTTTATAATGGTCAAATTCACCCCATATTTTAGATGCTTAGAGAGTAGTTTATCACCCTTCAAGGGTACATAAATGAGGTCATCAACAAAGGCTCTAGAGTATGGAATCTGAATCTCCTGAATGGTTAGGTTCACTCTTTCAACATGCCTAAATGATCAAGTTAAGGAATTAATACAGACTAAAGGTCCCAAGTATAAAAATGACAAGTCCAGAGGTGAATTGATCCTTTTATGATCACATTCACCCTGAAAAAGTGCGTAAATAATTCTGCCAGGTATTATGGTTTGAGCACAAGCATTATCAGAATTAAAATTGACCTTCCCGTGGTCAGTTTGGTTCTGGTAGTTTCATAACACTCAATCAAATGGGGTGTTTACAGATTCCAAAGAGAAGGCTCAAACGTAAGGCTTCAAGAGAGTTTTGAGTCAGCAAATTAGTTAGAATTTTATTTTTTAATTTCTTCATTATGGAAAGTGTATAGTGGCAGTCAAGTTATAACCCCCTCCATGTATATCTTGTGCTTTCATTGTAATGTAATTTAAGACTGGACTTTACGCTTAATTTCAATTTTATTCATGTTCCTAAATTTCGAGTTTACATTTTTCTGTTCTGCAAATGATATTAAGAACGTATGTAAAAACTGTATAAACACCCCGTTTGGATTTTTTATTGGAAAAAATGTTTTTCTTCAAATTTAGTAGAGTTTCAACATGGATAGACTCAGTAGATCACCTTCAGTTTACCTTGGGTCTTGTAAATCTGCGAGAATCAACGTATACATACATGCGAACATTAATTCTTTGGAAGCATGAGATTAGTTTGTTGAGAATTGATAAGGATTACTGTTTCTAAATTAATAAAGACCGCCTGTGATATGATCTTTGTTAGAAATGAAAAATTCTGGCAGAACTAGAGTGATTTAATTTTGCCCATCCATATCAGAATTAACAAGTAACATATTTAGATATCTGAATTTCTTAAGTGTACATATCTGAACGAATGTGGCTCCGGGTAATGAATTCCTCTCTTTCTTTAGACAACCCCCCTAGATAAAAGCAGGCTAATGAATTCCTCTATTTCTTTAGACAACCCCCCTAGATAAAATCAGGCCCTTTAGATTGATATTTGATAAAGAACCGAATACTATTCCAAGTTACAATAAACTACACTCGGGAGTGGCAATTCATGCCCCCGACCCTCAATTCTAAACAACTAAAAATGCACATAGCAATCACGGGTGCATTTTATGTGACGCCTTGCCATGTGCTAAAAAAAAAATAAGTGCATGCCATCGTGACTTGTCCAAGATAAATCCATAAACATCCTAATCGATCTTAAAACTAAAATACTCTTTTAAAAAATAGAAAACTCAAACATCGCCGCAAATGGGCATTATAAAACCGTCACGACCATAGTCTTGACTACGTAAATCTACACGCGGGTGCGATAACTCATGTCCCCATCTTCAACTTAAAACTATAATAAGAATCACATGTTGTAATTGCGGGTGCATTTCATGTGGCGTAGTTATAATATGTCCCAAAATACAAATAAGTGCATGACATCGTGACTTATTTCAAAATAAATCTATAAATATTAAAATCGTTTCAAAAAGTAAAAAGGGCTAAATGCACAATAGGCTAAAACACGTAAAACAATCAGATAATATAGGCCAAATATTAATAGTAAGCGACCTTGCTAGAACCACGGAACTTGGGAATGCCTAACACCTTATCCCGAGTTAATAGAATTCCTTACTCGGATTTTTGGTCACAGACAAATTAAAACAGAGTCAAAATTTCCTCGGTTTGGGATTTTAAAATAAAATGGTGTCTCGGAGCATTGTCAAAAATCCGGGTGGCGACTCTGAAAACTAAAATAAATCACAAATCTGAATAATGTCACTTAAAGTGGAAAACTCCCTTATTACCCTTCACTAATCCCGAGGTAGTGGAAAAAGGAGGTGTGACAGCTCTGGCGACTCTGCTGGGGACCGAATCCAGAATCTCTGGTTCAGGGTTCAAGAATTCGAGCTTGAAATAGACTGTTTTATTTTGGCTTTATTATCTGATTTCTACATGTTTAAACCTAACGTGCTAAATGTCGACTTTTACCGCTTTGATATTATCTGAATTGGATATAAACTGTGCCGAAACCCCTCTTCTCTCTGAGTCTTCTAAATCATCTGGGAAGTGTGAACTTCGTGTGCCTTCTTTTCTGTTAGATTCATATCCCAAATTTTAGAATGAGGTACGGACAAGTTGCAAAGCCGGTGAAGCTTCTGTATTCCCGGTACGCTGCCCCCCCCAGCTCGAGCTGTCCGCTCGGGTAAGCCTGGTCTAGAATAAAACCCCAGGTTTAAACCTAGAATAACAAAACCTCATGCCGGATACCTAGTAGGAACGGTTATTTGCATCATGTGCATTATACTTAAGGGATTCAACACAGGGGTTGAGTCCGTCTAGGACAAGTGTACCCAAAATGAAAGACTACCCCGATGCATCTTACTTGCTACGTATGCATTTATTTTTCTCAGCTTATGTATTGACCGGCTAAACCAAAAAATGAACAGAAAAACCAAGAGTGAGGTAGAATAGGGAATTCACCCTGTTTTGAAAATCCTCGTATTTACCCCAAAACTCCGCTAAAATTTCTGAAAAAATATAAAACAAAATGAGTGGGTGCACATTTTTAATCAGCCAAAATTTTCCCGAACTACGCAATATTTGATTCTAACGGGTGTGGGATACGTAGGCAACCCTCATCGGGTCCAACTCCATTTTTCAAAATCAAAATGATATAGCCCTAAATAAAATTAGGTGACGCCATTATAGCCCGATCGCCCAAATGGGGCGCCGGAAGGCCGTTTTACAAAAGTGGCCGCCTTTGTTTTGTCATTAAAAATCGCGAACGCAGCCTTAAAGGGCCGTATTCAAAAAAGTGGTCCATTTTTCTTTATTACAAAACCCTTTGCTAAAATGACACTTTCCAAAAAAAAAAATTTTGTGGTCTTAATCGAAAAACGAATGTGCAGGATGAATACAGTTGAAAACATCCCCTTCAGGGCAGTCGAGGAAATCCCTCTAGGACTCCATATGTGGTGGAGCAACTTGGGGGAAACTAGTAGAAAGTCTGTTATGAAAGCTTTAGGGGGACTTACTGGCCTTTTAAAGATCAAGCCGAGGTTGGACATCGTCGAGGCCCTAGTACCGTTTTGGGATCCCGCCCACAACGTATTCCACTTTTCAGACTTTGAATTGACGCCCACGCTAGAGGAAATAGCAGGGTATGCTGGTCTCAATGACAATCTCAGAAGTCGGTACCTAGTGGCACCCAGGGCGGTGACTCCCCACAAGTTTTTGGATCTGCTGAACATTAGCTGGGACGTCCAAGACCCACACTTGTCTGAAGGCTTCTGCACTTTCTATTTTCTTTACAGACGTTATGGAGATCCCCTGGGTTATGTGGCTAACAACACTGGTCTAACTCATAAAGATCAGGCTAAATAGGAAGCCCACGGGGGGCTAGCTTTTGTGGTAGCATTCATGGGCACCTTGATTTGCCCAAGAAGTGACGGATGCATAGACATCGAAATTGTGGGAATAGCAGACTTCATGATGAAAAAGTCCAATGGCACACTTATACCGATGGTCTTAGCCGAGATTTACCGTGCCGTGACAATTTGCCAATCTGGGGGAAAATTCTTTGATGGGTGCAACGTGCTCCTACAAATCTGGCTGATCGAGCACCTCTGTCACCGCCCGGGATACATGAACTACGGTGTAACCGGTTTGAAATGCATCGAGGAACATAGTACTCAGGTAAAAGGCCACAAATTTCCTGAAGGCACGGAAGCCTGGCACTCATACTTGAGCTCACTAACTGCCAACCAAATCGAGTGGACGTTCGGGTGGCTCCCTCTCAGCGAGGTTATCAATATGTTCGCTGAGGTTTGCTATCTCCTGTTAATGGGCCTGCGAAGCATTCAGCCATATTCCCCCCACCGGATCTTACGCCAGCTGGGGAGACAACAAGCCATCGAGTTATGCCCAAGAGCTGCATTTCCTGAAGGAAGGGTCCGTCAAATTTGGAACGAGTGCAGGTTTTTAGAACCTCAAACTCGAGTGAGAGACTTATCCAAAGGGGAAGTGGAGCCCGCCTACACCTCTTGGTAAGGCATAAGAGGCGGGGAGCATCAAGAGCAAGAACGAACCGCAAAGAGACCCCACGTACAACAATTTACCGAGCAAACTCAAGAGCATTGGGCTTGGTTAGAAAAAGAGAACAGCTACCGAGCCACTATAATCAAGTTGGAGGCCCAGGTCAGGGAAATCAAGTTCGAAAACATTCTACATACTGCCTCGATTGAAGGGGAGAAAAATAGATTCACCCAAGAAAATGAAGTCCTCCGGGCCTAGATACAGGAACTGAAAATAGCCGCTGAGAACCCAGAGAGAAGCAGGGCTGATGAAAGGTTTATCAATAGCCTAAGGCATAAAGTATGTAGCTATGGGAATGATTTAGACAAAGTTGAAGAAGACTGGCCGAAGTTCGGACAAGATTAACAAGAAGTGCAGAAGAAAGAACATAGTTTGTCCAGAGACTAAAAAGGAAATATGACTAGGAAGTCATGGGATTGAAGGAAAAATTGGCCGCCCTCGAGAACGAGATGGACAAACAGGTAAAAAGGTTTAAAACAGAGAGGGAACAGTGCTATGCCATGATGGCTCAGTTAGAAAAAGAGTTTCCAAAATGGCAAGAACAGAGTCACAAGGATGCCCAAACTTTAGAGGCGAGATCCCAACAAATCGAGTGCCTGCTTCAAGAGAAGGGTATTATCAGGTGAAGGGTTCAAGAGATAGCTGACTACATCGTCACCAGATGTCAGGAATGCGAAGATATGACTCAGACCACTTTCTTTTCAGCAGTTATGATCTTCGTCCACAAGATAATGGGCGACCTTTACCACCTCCGACAAGACATAGCACGCAGGCCCGTGGCAAGGCCGAATGATGCCCCACTGGCCCCTGGAGCAACGAAAGCACTAATGTATTCTTGATATTTTCGAGTCTGTACTTCACTTTTCTAGTCATAGTCATGTGTTGATTCCACAATAGTCTTTATATTTTAGAAAATTTGTGTCAAGTCTGTTTTGCAAACTCTGTAATTCCAAAACTGGGCTGCCAATTTTCTGTAATCAAAAGTGTTTATTTAATGAATGGAAATTTTTAAAATGAAGCCTTTAGAAAATAATGTATGCATCTCTTTGGTTTTTTTTAGCATGAACTACGTGATGATCTGATTCATGCGGCATCGTGATATGTAGGCAATCCATATAGGATTCGATCATAACCATAAGAAAGGAAACCGAGCGAGGAATAAAAAACAGAAGCAATAGCAAAGGAAAGGGAAAAATAATAAAAAAGAAAGAAAGAAAGAAAAACAAACCAAGAGATAAAGCCAGGATGAAATACACAACTATGGCAAAGACATATAGAAAGGCATCAGGTGCATTGCATACCCCGTACGTGCGATTTTCCTATGTGATAAATGTCTTAAACTAACGTTTTGTTGGTTCAATCTAAAATGTATTTTAAGGTGTTTGGTTTTGCGGTAACCTGGCTTCCCATCCTTACTTCACTATATCAAAGGGGAGCATAGAAATGACATCTGAAAGTCACCTGCCAATCGTCAACTCCTCCGTGGAAGACCTAAATCCAGCCATCCCAACATCTGAGTCCGCAACAGCCGAAGAGAACAGAACTATGCGTTGCCGCATGCTGGAAATGTGGGACGCATGGTCCAATGGTAGGGAACCACCCAGTACTATCCCGTGTTTCCCAAAGATAATCCCCAGGGCAGGAGGGACGTCCAACATCCCTATAAGCTACCCAGCCACGCCATTTGGATATCCAACTATGTCGGCTCACTTTGCCGGAAGGCCTTCTGAGGTTCGCCCCCAGGCCTTGTTTTCTGGTGTGTCTTCCAACATTTTCACCGCACCACCAATCTCCGCCACGGCCCCACCAACTATCTCGGGGCCAAGTTTCGAGCCGCCAGCATTCACATTCCAAACACCATCCGTCCATCAGGATACCACTCATGCTACTCCCAATGCATGTCCCCAACAAACTCATCTCGAGTTCACTTTGGGACAGAATAAGAAAAGCTTCGAGAACGAAGAAATAACTCAGAAAATGAAGAGTATTGAACAGAGCCTCAAAAATATACAGGGGCTGAGCGGGCAGAAAAGTGTCTCTTATGCAGATTTGTGCATGTTCCCGCACGTCCATCTGCCTCCCGGGTTTAAAACGCCCAAGTTCGAAAAATATGACGGACATGGAGACCCCATAGCCCATCTGAAAAGATACTGCAACCAGCTCAGGGGAGCAGGTGGGAAGGAGGAACTTCTCATGGCATATTTTGGAGAAAGTTTGACGGGAATTGCATCAGAATGGTACATGGACCAGGATGTATCCCGTTGGCACATATGGGATGACTTGGCTCAGGACTTTGTCCGAGAATTCCAATATAATGTGGACATCGCTCCCGATAGGAACTCACTATCCAATCTCAAAAAGAAACCCTCAGAGAGTTTCGGGGAGTACGCCATCAAATGGCGTGAGCAAGCCTCCAGGTTCAAACCTCCGATGGATGAGGTTGAAATGGTTAGAGTTTTTCTACAAGCACAGGAAGCTGTTTACTTCCAAAATATGATGTCCGCCATGAGCAAACCATTCACGAAAGCAATTAAAATTGGAGAAATGGTGGAGAATAGGATAAAAACTAGTCGTATCCTGAGCCAATCTGCCATAAGAGCGACCTCTCAGGCCATCCAAAGCGGATCCGGGGTTGCGGCCAACAGGAAAAAGAAAGAAGAAGGGGCCATGATGGTTTCCGATGTCAGGAAACCTCGACAATACACACGCCCATTTCCTAAAGCTTCCCAACATTACTATCCTTACCAAGATACAACTTATGCTTCGTCCCCTTTACCCTATGTGGTAATGAACACTCAGCCACATCCCAGGCCGCCACAACAATACAATCAGAATAGAACTCCACCCCCAAAAAATAACCATCATCCCCCAGCTCCATATAATCAACGCCCGCCTCAAAATAGCTACTCGTACAATGCCTAACTCAGAGATCCACCAAGCAGACTTAATTTCACCCCCATCGGAGAGCCGTATTCCAGCCTCTTCCCAAATTTGGTCCAGATGGGGCTCCTGCAACCCGTACCTCCAAGCGGGCAGAATCCCCAATCACCATCATATAGACGGGGTACCAGTTGTGCTTACCATTCCGGAGCAGAAGGGCAAGACACGGAGGACTGTTGGACCCTCAAAAGAGCCGTGGAAAGCCTTATAGAACAAAAGAAAGTGGTTTTAAGGGACGAAGAAGCTCCCAATGTGACAAACAATCCACTGCCCACTCACAATCATGGGCCCGTCATCGGCATGATTTGCAAGGACCAGGATTTCGATCCAGCTCTAAAGGCCATAATCGCCATCGCAGATGTAGAAAGAAAACCCAAGACGGCACCCAATCCAGCAAAGGAGATGAGAAAGAGTAACCCCGTCCCCCAGGTCACGGAACAGACTAAGACTGGGACAAATAAGGGACCCTCTAAAGATTTTGTCCTTTACATCCCCAAGGCACACAAGAAAGAACAAAGTATGTTGAGCCCTCCCAGAAGGTTACAATTCAACAGGGCAATAATGAATGGCTCAAAAATATATGTCCTGAAGGGGACGTATGCGGCGCGGGGGAAAATAATTTCACCCAGGCTGAATGAGCCCGTGGTTATTAGCCGCGCGTTGCAAACTCCCATAAATAATAATACTGTCGTCCCATGGAATTACCACCTGACGGTGGTGACATACAAAGGGAAAGAGATTACCGGGGAAACAGGCGATATAAACTCTTCAGAGAAATACCTCGACCCAGAAGAGCTAAACAAAAGCAAGTTGAAACGCTTTCCGCCCAAAAGGCCGATCAGTGCCGGAGAGGCAGAAGAATTCTTCAAGAATATGAAAACCTCTGAATACACCATAATCGAGGAGCTCTGAAAATCCCCCGCCCAGGTCTCGCTTCTATCTTTGCTGGTAAATTCCAGCGAGCATCAGAAGATCCTAATCAAAACCCTCATCGAAGCATACGTTCCATCCAACACCACAGTCGAGCAAATGGAGAGGATGGTAGAATGATTTTTTGAGGTCAATCAGATTTTGTTCAGCAAGAATGATTTTTCCCCGGAAGGGGCCACCCACAACAAAGCTCTCCACCTAACTGTTAAATGTGAAGGTTACTACGTGAGGAGAGTTATGATGGACGGTGGATCTGGGGTTGATATTTGCCCTCTATCGACCTTACAAAGAATGGAGATCGGGACTGAAAGAATCAGGCCCAACAATGTGTGCTTCCGTGCATTCGATGGTATCAAGAGAGAAACAATCGGGGAGATTGATTTGGTCTTGACAATCGGCCCTGTAGACTTCGAAGTTACATTCCAGGTCATGGATATGGATACTTCCTACAATTATCTCCTAGGAAGGCCTTGGATCCATGCGGCGGGGGCAGTGCCATCTACTCTCCACTAGATGGTTAAGTTCGAATATGAGGACCAGGAAATCGTGGTCCATGGGGAAGATGAGCAATCTATTTACATGGACCCATTAGCCCCATGCCTGGAAGTAAGAGAGGGCAGCGAGCATATAGTCTACCAGGCTTTCGAGATTGTGGTTGCGGACCAGCATGAGGAAGGAGCCCCATGCCCTCAACCTTTCCTATCAAACGCGTCAATTATGGTCGCCAATGATATGATCAAACATGGGTACACACCTGGAAAAGGGCTCGGGGTGTCCTTGCAAGGCATTAAAGAACCCGTCACTTTTCTTGCCAATAAAAAGTTTTTCAGCATAGGGTTTCAAGCTACCCCAGACGATGGACAATGGGCTGACCAACGCAAGAAAAATGGTTGGGTATTGCCTCATCCAATCCCACACATCACCGCATCATTTGTCAAGCCAAAATACGTGGAAGAATAAAAAGAGGTTTTTACGGCCGAAGAAATAGAAGAAATATGCGGAGCAATGAGGCAAATGTTGTATGAGGCCCATATGGTCCAACTAGGAGAGGGCTCCAGCACTGCCAAAGTATAGTATATAGGGCCTAATGCCAAGTTGCAAAAATGGGAGGCTACTCCATTCCCCGTCCGGCGGGAGTCCCGGTAGTTCAGCTTTTGCCATCCTTTCTACACTATGAGTTATTTCAGGGTGTAACTCAAGTTTTTAAATTCTTGCATTTAAATTTCGATTTAAACCCTCCTATGTTCAAATTCAATTAAATGAGATCAAAATTTCATCATCCACTATCCTTTCTGATTTTGTTTACTTTTCTTATTTTTCCAGTCCTAATAATGCGGCTTTAAAAAACATGACATGCTTGCGGACTTTGTGCTCTGATCCTAATACGTCGTCTAAACTTGAAATAATGAATCAAGAGCTGGAATATGACGAAGAAGAGGCTTTTAGGGAAATAAATCGAGAATTGGAACAATTCGAGAATAAGCCAAAGCCAAACTTAAACGAAACAGAACCCATTAACTTGGGCAATGAAGAAGGGATTTGAGAAACCATGATAAGCGTCCTCGCGGATGAAAAGACTAGAGACGCCTTGATTCAACTCCTATTAGAATTCAAAGACATATTTTCTTGGTCCTACGACGACATGCTCGGACTAAGTATGGACTTGGTGGTACACAAATTGCCAACCTACCCCGGTCATCCATCGGTCCAACAAAAGCAGAGGAAATTTAAAACAGACATGAGTGACAAGATCAAAGAAGAGGTCGCTAAACAACTAAAGGCTGGAGTAATCTGAGTGGTCCAATACACCACCTGGCTAGCCAATGTGGTTCCAGTGCCTAAAAAGGACGGAAAGGTCCGAGTATGTGTCGACTACCGAGATCTGAATAAATCCAGTCCCAAACATAATTTTCCACTGCCAAACATACACATCTTAGTGGACAATTGTGCCAAACATGAGGTACAATATTTTGTCGATTGCTATGCCGGATATCACCAGGTGTTGATGGATGAAGAAGATGCAGAAAAGACAACCTTCACTGCACCCTGGGGAACATACTGTTACCGGGTCATGCCGTTTGGTTTAAAGAACGCTGGGGCTACTTATATGAGGGCCATGACCGCCATATTTCATGACATGGTGCATCAAGAGATTGAGGTGTACGTGGATGATTTGATCATTAAGTCCAGAACCCAAAATGACCATGTGCAGCATTTGAGGAAATTCTTCGAACGCCTGCGCAGATATAATTTGAAGTTAAACCCAGCCAAATGCGCTTTCGGAGTTCCATCCGAAAAATTACTGGGATTTATAGTCAGTCGACGGGGCATCGAGCTGGACCCAACAAAGATAAAATCTATCCGGGATCTCCCACCCCCAAGAACCAAGAAGGAAGTCATGAGTCTATTGGGTGGGTTGAATTACATCAGTAGGTTCATCGCTCAGTTGACCTCCACATGCGAGCCTATATTCAAGCTATTAAAAAAAGATGTGGCCATCGAATGGACAGACGAGTGCCAGGGCACTTTTGACAAGATCAAAGAATATTTTTCAAATCGTCCAGTGTTAGTCCCACCAGAACCAGGGAGGCCTTTGTTCCTATACCTGACGGTGCTAGAAAATTCCTTTGGGTGTGTTCTCGGGCAACACGATGCAACCGAGAAGAAAGAGCAAGCCATTTATTACTTAAGTAAGAAGTTCACAAACTACGAGGCCAAGTATTCTCAGTTAGAAAGGACTTGCTGCGCTCTAACTTGGGCATCTTAGAAGCTTAGACATTATCTGCTGGCTTATACCACCTACCTCATCACAAGGCTGGATCCTTTGAAGTACATATTCCAAAAGGCCAATGCCCACCGGGAGATTAGCCAAATGGCAAATCTTGCTCATAGAATTCGATATTGTCTATGTCACTCGCACGGCTATGAAAGCTCAAGCATTGGCCGATCATCTAGCTGAAAATTCGGTCGATGATGAATACCAGCCCTTGAGCACTTATTTTCCGGATGAAGAAATCAATTCCATCGAAGTAATCTCGGAAGGCGCTGAAACCTGGAAAATGTTCTTCGACGGGGAAATCAATGCGAAAGGTATCGGGATAGGGGCAATCTTGATTTCACCCGTGGGACAACACTACCCAGCCACGGCCCGCCTCCGTTTCTTCTGCACAAACAATACTTCTGAATATGAAGCTTGTATAATGGGCATAAACATGGCCGTTGACATGGATGTAAAAGAGTTGTTGATCATGGGGGACTCCGATTTGATCATTAAGCAGGCTCAGGGACAGTGGGAAACTCGAGATGTTAAACTCCTTCCCTACAGACAGCATGTGGAAAATCTTAGTAAGCGATTTAAAACCGTCGAGTTCAGATATATTCCTCGATGCCACAATGAGTTAGCCGATGCCCTGGCCACCCTAGCTGCAATGCTGCCCTATCCAGGTAATGTTCGCATAGACCCATTGGAGATCCAAATCAAGGAAAGACATGGTTACTGCAACACGGTCAAAGTAGGGTCCGATGTCCAACCATGGTATCATGATATTAAAATATTTTTGAAGACAAAAGAATATCCCAAGCAGGCCAACGGAGACCAAAAGAGAACCATCCGAAGGCTCGCCAACAGTTTCTTCCTAAGTGGGGAAGTACTGTATAAAAGGACACCCGATCTAAATCTGTTAAGATGTGTAGACGCCAAAGAAGCCGAAAATATCATGGGCGAGGTCCATTCAGGAGTATACTGTNGTTGCTATCGACTATTTCACAAAATGGGTCGAGGCCGTCACGTTCAAAGCTGTCACTAAGAAAGTGGTGGTGGATTTCGTGCATACTAATATCATCTGTCGTTTTGGTATCCCAAAAACTATCATTACCGATGACGCCGCAAATCTAAATAGTAACTTGATGAGAGAGGTATGTGAATAGTTCCAGATAACACACCGCAGCTCGACCCCTTACCGGCCCAAAGCAAATGGCGCCGTTGAAGCAGCAAACAAAAACATCAAGAAAATTCTCAGGAAAATGATTCAAACATCTAAGCAATGGCATGAAAAGTTGCATTTTGCATTGTTGGGATACCGCACGACCGTGCGTACATTGGTGGGAGCTACCCCTTACCTATTGGTTTATGGCACTGAAGCCGTAATACCCGGTGAAGTTTACTTTCCCTCCCTTCGGGTTATTGTCGAAGCAGAAATTGAAGACAGTGAGTGGGTCAAGACCCGACTGGAGCAATTAACTCTTATTGATGAGAAAAGAATGGCCGCAGTATTCCACGAACAATTATACCAGCAAAGAATGGCCCGCGCTTACAACAAGAAAGTGCGACCTAGGAACTTCGAGGTAGGGCAACTCGTTTTAAGACGTATCCTCCCACACTACGAAGAAGCGAAAGGAAAATTCGCCCCAAAATGGAAAGGTCCATACATCATAAGGAAATTGCTACCAAAAGGAGCGTTATACTTGGGAGACATCAAAGGAAATGACCCCGAAACGACTGTCAATGCAGATACCGTCAAAAGGTACTATGTTTGATCCTCTATATATTTGCAAGTGTTCTCCGGTTGGGATGATGAAGGCTTTCATTCTCGCTACCCAAACATCATTAACCCTTTTGCAAACCCTTTGAGCCGGTTACTCTTCTTTGATTACCCTCTTCAGAACCCGAAGTTCTTATCAAAAAAAAAAAATTAGAAACAAAAACAACAACAAAAGTTTCCTGAACTACGTTCGACTTGATTCCGAAAGGATACATAGGCAGCCTCTCCCTTGGTTTCAGTCACACCAAAATAAAAATTTCACATTTCCCCAAGAGTTTAAGCTGGGGCAAATGTTATGTTCAGCGGCTCTTGCGTATAAAAGGTTCCAAAGTTGTAATTCAATACAAATTCTTTTCACCAAAAACCTTGTTCAAGTCCTTCCGATCAATCGTCAAAGATGTCCAAAATTGGAAGATACAGTTGTTCAGAGCAGATACAAGTAGCGAGAGAAATTAAAATGAGAAAGTCTTATCGGTGAAAACCCACACGGGCACTATAAGGTGACGGTGAGTAGAGAAATTGAAAATGATAGAGTCTTCTTAGTGAAAACTCATAAAGAGCACTACAAGGCGACGGTAAGAAGATAAATGAGAGAGGTTAGTCGGTGAAAAACCGCAAAGGGCGCCACTAATCAAAAAGGACAATGGATCAATTCGGGGCAAGGTTTCTCAATCTCAAGGTAATAGTTGTGATGAATCTATGAGAGTCGGACGGTTTACACGAATCAGGCATCCAGTCCAAAGGGCATGTCATGTTCGTTAAAGTCCACATGCACTCCTGATAAGTCTTTCTTTTCTTACCCCGAAAGGGACATCTCTTGTTCAAATTCGTCGTCCATTCTGTCGTTTAATTTTCTTTTGAATCCCTTTCGGTCTAACTCTGTCCCGAAACAAAGGCAAAGAAAAGATGGCAAGAATAACTTACATGGCTCTCATTTGACGTGGGTCAATATGAAAAAGGCACCCAACCTCGTAGGGGACATCGAGTCGATCCCGACTGGCCACAATGGCCGATGATTCAAACTCAAAACCTTGAAAGGAGAAAGTCAAATTGAAGTGCCTATAAAGGCAAATGAAGTTGAAAGGTTGAGCTCCGCATGGTTAAACATCTTGGCAGGGTTTGAAAATCCGAAATCTTCCAAATGACCCAAAGTTACAGTTGGAAGAAAAGTCAGGAATGAAAAGCCAATAAAAGCGAAATAAAGTTGGAAAGGTTAAGTCCCACGCGACTAGCCGTTGCAGCAGAATTTGAGGGGCTAAAACTCCCCCCTGATACTCTGAAATCCAAAACAAAAGCAAGTGAAAAGCCTACAAAGGCAAAAAGAAAAATAAATGTTGGGTCCCCCGTGACCGATCGCCATGGTAAAATCGAGGAAGCCAACGTCCTCCGGTTTAGAGATGAAACCCAATCCCCAGCAAGAAAACAAGCAAGCAAGTGGTTGAGATCTCCATCAAAAGAACTGAGATCAAGCAGTTGAAAATCAAGGCCGCAAAACCAACCACTGTTTCAAACTAACAAATCGTTCTTTGTTTGAAAATAGGAAATAGGTGCAAAAGAAACCATGTAGAAAATAGGTGCAATCAAAAGGAATTGCGCAAGGGCTGGAAGGAGCTTTGCAGCATTGACTCAAAAAAAAGGAAGTTTCCTCCAAAAAAAATCTTTTCCCGCATATATATAGAAAAGGAGAAGAAATGAAGTTGAATGTGATGCAACCCTAAAGTAGCATAGGTTACTCAACCCCTAGCCAAAAATTTTCCAACCAAGGACATCCTAGTACTCAGTTGATGCCAACGTAGGGTCCCGCACCCAAGCAGACACCAGCATAACCTGGCGATCTTTCTGACAACAGCATAACCTGTTGATCATCTTCAAACACTGGCATAACCCAGTGATCTTTATTTGAGGCAACAACATAACCTGTTGACCTTTCCAGACACCAGCATAACCTGACAATCTCTCTGACAACAGCATAACCTGTTGACCCTTCCAGACACCAGCATAACCCGGTGATCGTTTCTTCTCTAGAAACTGGCGTAACCCAGTGATCTCTATTTCAGGCAACAACATAACCTGTTGACCTCCCCGGACACCGGCATAACCTGGTGATCTTCCTGACAACAACATAACCTGTTGATCATCTTCGGACACTGGCATAACCCAGTGATCTCTTTTTCAGGCAACATAATAACCTGTTGACCTCCCCGGACACCGGCATAACCTGGTGATCTTCCTAACAACAGCATAACCTGTTGATCATCTCTAGACACTGGCATAACCCATTGATCTCTATTTCAGGCAACAACAAAACCTGTTGACCTCCCTGGACACCGGCATAACCTGGTGATCTTCTTGACAACAGCATAACCGGTTTATCATGTCCAGACATTGGCATAACCCGGTGATTTTCTGTTGTGACAACAACATAACATGTTGATCCTTCCCCAGACACCGACATGACCTGGTGATCTCTTCTTGACGACAATACGAGCTGTCGATCTTTTCCAACATAGGGTCCCCAATCCCTAGTTGATTTTACCTTTCAAGCATAGGCTAATGACCCCCTAGTCGGCATTCACCCTGGGTACACAATTCCCGGCCTTTTATTGCTTTCAATAAAATAGCATAGATTTTATTACAATAACTCACGAAATTTTCCTACTGAAAACTAGGGCAGAAAATTTCGTTCGTTTGTTTTGATTTCATGCAGATTACGTTTCTAGAACATTGGAACTCGAGATGACCAAAAGAAGAAGTTTCGATCCAAAATAACAAAACAAAAAGAAGAAAGAGAATATTGAATCCAAAAGTGCACAAACGAGGAATATGTGGACTATTCAGGACGAGATTGGAGTCATCCGTCCCGTATATCCCGCTTTGATCCGAGGAACAAGCATCAGGATCCAGGTCAGAGTCAGCAAAAGATCGAGACTCAAGACCAAGTCTTAGATAGGAATCTTGTAATTTAGCAGCTGATAAGTTTTAGTTAATCCTTCGTTTTGTACTTAGGTGTAACAAAGAGATCAACAGCAGTAACAACAACAACCGCAGTGAAACCACAGTTACTCGGTAGTCCCAGCTACCAAAACTTCCAGAACTACACTGACATAATTCCTTTATAGCCAAGGATATGTAGGCAACCTTGAAGCAGGGTTCGGTCAAACTTTTCAAAACGCTTCACAATGGAACATATGAATAGGTAAAAGTCGTTCGTTGCTGCTCACTTTGTCTTTGCCCGAAAACTCTTCGTGATTCCGAGAAAAGAGGGGCAGTTGTGAGCATGCGATTTTTACTCGCCATATCGTCCTATAAAAATCTCAATAAATCAATTGATTTTATGAATTTTGTTGATTTTTCAGTAATTAATTGTGAATTATTTGCATTTTTTGCATATCCATAATTCATCTTTTAAAATTACTAAAATTTTCATCATTATTATCAAGGAATTATGAAGTTATTATTTATAATTAATTAAGTAATAGACGAATGATGGTTATTTAATGTAATGTAGTTTTTAATAACTAATTACTAAAAAATTAATCATTTTATTCGACAAATCATAGATTTAATTAGGAATATAAAATTGGTTGTTTTATTCTTAATTAATATGTAAATACATGAAAAATAAGGTTTAAAATTAATTGCTACATTTTTGGATTAAATTAGATTTGAACTTAATTAGATTAGTTAGTTTAATTAATTAAGAGAGTCAATTTCGGACCTGGGCTTGAAACTACCCAGGCCCAAACCCAATCCCTACACACTCAAACAACCCAGGCCCAAAACTCCCTTACCCGGCCTGCCCCAGCACCCTTCCAAACGACCCCGTTTGGTTTAATTAATTAATCCTGGCCATTGATCAAAATTGATCAGACGGCCAGGAACTCCCCCCTCTAAACTATATAAATGTCCAAACTAAACCCCACCCCCTCATTTCACCAAAGCCTCACCCCCCCCCCCCTGTCCGTCTCTCTCACACCTCTCTAAACACCAAACCCTAGCCGCCACCCTCCGCCTGCCGGAAATCGCCTATCGGTGACGGACGACCTCCAAACCACCCCAAACTTTCACCCTATGATCCTCTCCTCACCCTTAACCCCATCCCACCATCGGTTTCCCCAAAAACCCACCCAAGTCCCTTCGATTTCAGATCTAAGAAAGCAGAAAACCTAGTTTCCTATTACCAGTCGATTCAGAACAACTAATGGTTCAAAGCTACATGATCAACAGCTCTTGATGAGAGCTATTGATTCATGTGGGTTTGGATCATTTCCAAACCCCGCCGGAATCCGGCCAAACACCCACTGGTATCCCCCTCTCCCCCCTTTTTTCTTTTCCTATCTGTTTGTCTTTTCTTGTGTTTTGGTTTCCTTTTCCGATTAAAATCATTACTTTTCAGTTTTTGTTCTCATATGTCACTGTTCCTTTGTTCTTGTTTTCTTTCTTTCTTTTCTTCTTGTTCTTTTCCCTTCAATTAAGTTTGGTTTAAAAAGTGGCCCCATACACGTTTGAATAGTAGCCGCATTAGGGTTTATGAATGCTTGTTTAGAAATTAGGTGAATACTATTTCGAAGGTCATTATAAGGCCCTAGTTACTCACTGTTTTCCTTTATGTTTCTTTTACCTGTTCATGTTTTCCGTTTTTAGTTTAAAGTCCCAAATTCATTTAGTTTAGGTTGTTATCACTATTTTTTGTATGATTTAAATGTTCAAGTTTAGTAATTTGTATGACCAAGCTTAACATTAGGTTTTTGTTTAGTTTCCTTTCTCTACTAATTTCCAGACATTTTTATGTTAGTAAATTCTGTCAATAAACAAGCATGAACAACTGATCGATAAAATCCCTGAATTCATAGGTTGAAATGCTTGTTAGTAAAACAACCTCTATTAGTTGTTTTGCTCATGTTTTTTTGAGGTCGTCGTTTGTTTTAGCCTTGTTTTGCTGCCTATGTTATTAGTCTCAATTAGATGTTAACTTCCAATTAATCATAGTTTAAATTGGGACTCTTAGTTTAGATTGGCCTATTCAAGTAACTTAAACAGACTTTAATACAAGAAAACTGACCAAGTCTAAACGACTTAGTTAACTCTCATTAATCAACCAAAATCCTAAAAAATCAGTTGATGATTAGCAAACTAATCAACCAATTAAGCTAAAAACTCAGGTCTAAAACAATGTTTGGTCATGATTTAACCTAGACTTATCAAGACTAATTTAGTTAACAATAATTTCCCATAATCACTTGTTTAGTAGATTAACCTAGTCTAATAGTCTCTTAAACAACTAACTAAGTCCTAAAATCTGCCTAAGGTAATTAATTTAGGACTAATTAACTAAAACAAATCATTTAACCTAAGTTTGATAATTAGTTAAGTTTATGATTTTAGGTAAGTGAGTTGACTTAATTAAACTAAATCAGTTAACTTAATTTAAGAAGACACTAATTAATTTAATTAATTGACTTAAACATAAGTAAGTTGTGTGAAACTAACTCTAGGCATTGAATCAATTATCCTTTAATTAATTAACTCAACCATAATTAAGAACAACTAATAGTTAACTAAAGAACATAGCTGGGGTTAACTAACCAAAGTTAATGCCTAGTTAACTAGTGAACCTAACTAGTGTTAGTTAACTAGAGTTAAATAATAACCCAAAGTGAGCTTAACCTTGATTATCCAATGGTAAATTCAGGGACTCCAAGGGGTACATTAGGTAACTCAATTTAGGAAATCAGGCTCTTAAGGTTAGAAGGGTATTTTCCTAAAGAAGAAAGTTCTGGAATGGGGGCAGTTGTCCCAAAGATAGGGTTGATAGCTGCCCTATGTACTATTTTGGTACTATTTTTCAGTATTGGATAGGGAATATTCAGAAGAATATCCCATTCCCAAATATCCCATAAATAGACCCTCTTTTTAGAGGTTAGGGGTTAGAGTTCTTACACTTGTGAGCTGCTGGGATACAGGATCCTTCCCATTCTTCAAAAATACTGTCTCTACTTAAAAGGTTTTGAAAAGAGGGTCCTATTAGAAAAAAAAATCTGACTTCCTTTTTGAAAACAAGTCCACAACTAAACGGCCTAGCCCAACTTCTATTTTTTTTTTTTTTGGATTTCTGATTTCTGGAAGTTTTCTTCAAACATTCACACTCAAAGATTTCTGGGTTAATTCTTGCTGGGCTGTTTGGTTTTGTCCCTTGGTTTTCTATTTGCTGCTGCTAATCTCCCTTCCTATTTTGCTGTTTATTGTTCATACTTGACCTTTATTTGGTCAAGTTTCTTGCTGGATTTTCTTTTTCTTTAAAGGTATGTAACAGTGAACTTTATACAAAATTATTGAATTCAGACTTTGTTTTAAACTTGTTGGTTCATGTTGTATTTTCTTCAAGAATATGTGAATCTTCTTCTTCCCCTTTCTTAATGTAGAAACTGAAGTAAGATTATCATTATCTAAGTGTATGCATGCAACTCTTGGAATCTGCTTGGTAGTGTGCTGAACTTCTGTTAACAAGCTTAATGTTTGATAGCTAGGTGGTAATTTCATATGTGTTTAGCATGTTAGAAAGATAAATGGCACTAGGGTAGATGAATCTGACCTCCCAATGGTCAAATTCACCCCATAATAGTGCACAAAACAGTAGTGTAGATGGATGAAATTCACCCTTTAAAGGGTATACAACATGTAGTCAAAAGGGCTATAGAGTAAAGAATCTGAACCCTTATATGGTCTGGTTCAGTCTCTAAAAAGCCAAGAATAGTCAAAATGCTCAAAGGAATGCTATTTGAAGTATTGGTATGGTTGCTAGAAATGTCAAGTAAGTTTGTATCTCTAGGTTTGAATCAGACTCTCCTTCATAGTCAGATTCAATCTAAGAAAAATACATAATATATGTTGCCTTTCTTTCTGCTGAACTTGTGATCACTTATCAAAATCTGGTTTTCCCTCTATGTGTGATTACAACAGCAGAATTATCTGTTAGAGGCTTCTGTGATTAATTCTATATCCTTGAAGTCATAATAAAGTCATTTAGTTAGCATTAAAGGGGTAATGAATCCGACCCTTTATAATGGTCAAATTCACCCCATATTTTAGATTCTTAGAGAGTAGTTTATCACCCTTCAAGGGTACAGAAATGAGGTCATCAACAAAGGCTCTAGAGTATGGAATCTGAATCTCCCGAATGGTTAGGTTCACTCTTTCAACATGCCTAAATTATCAAGTTAAGAAATTAATACGGACTAAAGGTCCCAAGTATAAAAATGACAAGTCCAGAGGTGAATTGATCCTTTTATGATCACATTCACCCTGAGAAAGTGCGTAAATAATTCTACCAGGTAATATGGTTTGAGCACAAGCATTATCAGAATTAAAATTGACCTTCCCGTGGTTAGTTTGGTTCTGGTAGTTGCATAACACTCAATCAAATGGGGTGTTTACAGATTCCAAAGAGAAGGCTCAAACGTAAGGCTTCAAGAGAGTTTTGAGTCAGCAAATTAGTTAGAATTTTATTTTTTAGTTTCTTCATTATGGAAAGTGTATAGTGGCAGTCAAGTTATAACCCCCTCCATGTATTTCTTGTGCTTTCATTGTAATGTAATTTAAGACTGGACTTTACGCTTAATTTCAATTTTATTCATGTTCCTAAAATTTCGAGTTTACATTTTTCTGTTCTGCAAATGATATTAAGAACGTATGTAAAAACTGTATAAACACCCCGTTTGGATTTTTTATTGGAAAAAATGTTTTTCTTCAAATTCAGTAGAGTTTCAAAATGGATAGAATCAGTAGATCACCTTCAGTTTACCTTGGGTCTTGTAAATCTGCGAGAATCAACGTATACATACATGCGAACGTTAATTCTTTGGAAGCATGAGATTAGTTTGTTTAGAATTGATAAGGATTACTGTTTCTAAATTAATAAAGACCGCTTGTGGTATGATCTTTGCTAGAAATCAAAAATTCTGGCAGGACTAGATTGATTTCATCTTGCCCATCCATATCAGAATTAACAAGTAACATATTTAGATATATGAATTTCTTAATTGTACATATCTGAACGAATGTGGGATGTCTTGATTCACATACTGGCCATCGTTGGTTAAAAACAAAAATTCTTTCCAGAAATAGCCAAGAATAGGATGGCCTAAGGTGATTAATTGGGGCAAAATATGGCCATAGCCCGAAAATTGTTTCCTTTTAGGCTAATGAATTCCTCTCTTTCTTTAGACAACCCCCCTAGATAAATTCATGCCCTTTAGATTGAAATTTGATAAAGAACCGAATACTATTCCAAGTTACTATAAACTACACTCCCCCGACCCTCAATTCAAAACAACTAAAAATGCACATAGCAATCACGGGTGCATTTTATGTGACGCTTTGCCATGTGTTAAAAAAAACAAGTGCACGCCATCGTAACTTGTCAAAGATAAATCCATAAATGTCCTAATCGATCTTAAAACTAAAACGCTCTTTCAAAAAAATGAAAACTCAAACATCGCCGCAAATGGGCATTATAAAACCGTCACGACCATAGTCTTGACTACGTAAATCTACACGGGGGTGCGACAACTCATGTCCCCGTCTTCAACTTCAAACTATAATAAAAATCACATGTTGTAATTGCGAGTGCATTTCATGTGGCGTAGTTATAATATGTCCCAAAAAACCAAATAACTGCACGACATCGTGACTTATTTCAAGATAAATCCATCGATATTAAAAGCGTTTCAAAAAGTAAAAAGGGCTAAATGCACAATAGGATAAAACACGTAAAATAATCAGATAATATAGGCCAAATATTAATAGTAAGCGACCGTACTAGAACCACGGAACTCGGGAATGCCTAACACCTTCTCCCGGGTTAATAGAATTCCTTACTCAGATTTCTGGGCGCAGACAAATTAAAACAAAGTCAAAATTTCCTCGATTTGGGATTTTAAAATAAAACGGTGTCCCGGAGCATCGTCAAAAATCCGGGTGGCGACTCTGAAAACTAAAATAAATCCCAAATCTGAATAATGTCACTTAAAGTGGAAAAACTCCCTTATTACCCTTCACTAACCCCGTGGTAGTGGAAAAAGGAGGTGTGGCAGGGTGATTTCTTACCTGAAGGCTTAGCGAATGGTTGAGAAAGGGTGTTTATCTTATTTGGCCTTTGTGAGGGATGTCGGTGGTGAGATTCTCGCTATTGAGTTCTTGGGGTTCGTGACTTTTCGGATGTGTTTCTTGCAGACCTGCCAGGCATTCCACCTGACAGGGATATTGATTTTGGTATTGATTTGGTGTCGGACACTCAGCCTATTTCTATTCCACCTTATCAGGAACTCCTGGATAAGAGGTTCATTCGGCCTAGTGTGTCACCTTCGGGTGCACCAGTGTTGTTCGTGAAGAAGAAGGATGGTCCATGCATATGTGTATCGATTATCGGCAGCTGAACAAGGTTACGGTGAAGAACCGGTATCCCTTGCCCCGCATTGATGATTTTTTTGACCAACCTCAGGAAGCTAGAGTGTTTTCCAAGATTAATTTGAGATCTGGGTATCATCAGTTGAGGATTCGGGATTCTGACATTCCGAAGACTGCTTTCAGGACCAGATATGGTCATTACGAGTTCTTGGTTATGTCATTTGGGCTGACTAATGTCCTAGCTGCGTTCATGCAATTGATGAACAACGTGTTTCTACCTTATCTTGATTCCTCCGTCATTGTGTTCATTGATGACATCCTGGTTTATTCTCGTAGCCAGGAAGATCATGCTCAGCATTTGAGAGTTGTGTTACAGAGGTTGAGGGAGGAGAAACTTTATGCGAAATTCTCCAAGTGTCAGTTTTGGCTTGGTTCAATAGCTTTCTTGGGGCACGTGGTGTCTAGCGAGGGGATTCAGGTTGATCCAAAGAAGATATAGGCGGTGCAGAGTTGGACCGGACCGTCCTCAGCTACAGAGATTAGGAGTTTCCCTGGTTTGGAGAGATATTACCATCGCTTTGTGGCGGGATTCTCTTCTATTACTTCTCCTTTGATCAGATGACCTAGAAGGGTGCTCTATTCAGATGGTCTGATGAGTATGAGGAGAGCTTTCAGAAGCTCAAGTCAGCATTGACTACAGCTCCAGTACTAGTTTTGCATGCTGGTTCGGGTTGTTACACAGTTATTGTGATGCTTCTAGAGTTGGCTTGGCAGCTGTATTGATGCAGGACGGTAGGGTGATTGCCTATGCGTCTAGACAGTTGAAGGTGCACGAGAAGAATTATCCAGTGCACGATCTTGAGTTAGCTACCATTGTTCATGCTTTGAAGATTTGGCGGCACTATTTGTATGGAGTGCAGTGTGAGATCTTCACTGATCATCGTAGTTTGCAGTATCTGCTGAGGCAGAACGACTTGAATTTGCGTCAGAGGAGATGGTTAGAGCTCCTCAAGGACTATGACATCACTATCTCATATCATCCGGGGAAGGCAAATGTAGTGGCTGATGCTTTGAGTCGCAGAGCAGAGAGTTTGGGGAGTTTATCCTTCCTTCCAGTAGCAGAGCAGCCATTAGCCCTTGATGTTCAGGCCTTAGCGGGACAGTTGGTGAGATTGGACCTATCAGAGCCCTCGCGGGTGTTGGCTTGTGTTCCAGGTCTTCTCTTTACGATCAGATTAGAGCATGCTAGTATGATGATCCACATTTACTTGTTCTTCAGGATAGGGTCCGTCGCGGTGATGCCAAGGATGTGGCTATTGGTGATAATGGGGTCATGAGGATGCATGGCCGAATTTTCGTGCCCAATGTAGATGGGCTTCGAAATTTGATTCGAGCAGAGGCTCATAGTTCGCGGTATTCCATCCATCCGGGTGCCGCGGAGATGTATCAGGATTTGAGGCAGAATTATTGGTGGAGGATGATGAAAAAGGATGTTGTGGAGTTTGTGGCTCGGTTTCTCAACTGTCAGCAGGTCAAGTATGAGTACCAGAGACCTGGTGGATTGCTTTAGAGATTTGATATTCCAGAGTGGAAGTGGGAGCGGATTACCATGGACTTCGTAGTTGGACTCCCATGGACTTCGAGGAGGTTTGATGCTATATGGGTTATTGTGGATCGGCTAACCAAGTCCGCGCACTTTATTCCTATTGGTACTACTTATTCTTCAGAGAGGTTAGTTGAGATTTATATCAGGGAGATTGTCTGATTGCATGGGGTTCCAGTTTCTATGATTTTCGACAGAGGTACTCAGTTCACATCCCAGTTTTGGAGAGCCGTGCAGAGAGAGTTGGGTACTCAGGTTGAGTTGAGCACAGTGTTCCACCCTCAGACTGACGGGCAATCAGAGCGTACCATTCAGATTTTGGAGGATATGTTGCGTGCTTGTGTGATTGACTTTGGTGGTTCATGGGACCCGTTTCTGCCACTAGCGGAGTTTATATAATAACAACTATCAGTAGAGTATCCACATGGCTCCGTATGAGGCTTTATATGGTAGGAGGTGCAGATCTCCGGTTGGTTGGTTTGAGCGGGGCGAGGCTAGGCTATTGGGCACAGACTTGGTTCAGGATGCCTTGAGCAAGGGGAAGTTGATTCAGGAGCGGCTTCGCACGGCGCAGTCTAGGCAGAAGAGTTATGCGGACCGGAAGGTCTGAGATGTGTCTTTTATGGTTGGGGATAAGGTGTTGCTGAAGGTGTCACGCATGAAGGGTGTTATGAGATTCGAGAAGAGGGGGAAGCTGAGTCCCAGGTTCATTGGGCCATTTAAGGAGCTTCTGAGGGTTGGGAGGTGGCTTATAGGCTTGCTATGCCTCCCAGATTATCGAGTATTCATCCAGTATTTCATGTTTCGATGCTCCTGAAGTATGTTGGTTACCCTTCCCATGTTTTGGACATCAGCACGGCTCAGCTCGAGGGTGATGTGTCATATGAGGTAGAGCCAGTGGCTATTTTGGGTCGACAGGTTAGGAAGCTGAGGTCTAAGGATATAGTTTTAGTGAAGGTTTAGTGGAGAGGGAAGCCGGTGGAAGATTCCACCTGGGAGACCGAGCAGAAGATGCAAGACAGATATCCTCACTTATTCAATACTCCAGGTATGTTTCCAGACCCGTACGAGGACGAAAGTTTGTTTAAGAGGGGGAGGATGTAACAACCCGGCCGGTCGTTCCGAGAGATTTACCATGCCCCCCCCCCCC
>ML384317.1:0-55168 GCA_005239525.1 Nicotiana knightiana | reverse complement strand
ATTAGCAACCATGAGTAAATTATATGAAAGGGAGAGTTAATTAGAATGCAATACGAGTGGTGAACAGATCACAACCCTGGAATATTTGTCTCTACTGAATACATCACAATAGTTCTTGTCACTTGATAATTAGTTATTTCATAGAATTTTAGTATAAAATATTACATCATTGATTTTATATTGGCTTGATTAAATAGCGATTAGAGGGATTTAGCAAGTAGTTTACACAAGTCTCTGTGGGTACGATATCGGGACTTAAAATCCTATATTACTTGTCGACCACCTATACTTGTGTGTGCATTGGGAAATCAACCAACACACACACGGGGAAAGTTCTAGATATCAAATGCAATACACAAAATAACATACAAACCTCACACACACTTGGCACATAACTCACTCAGGATTGGATCTATCACGACACCCCAGTCAAAGCAGTTAAGCAAATCTTAAGAATTCCTGATTTATGATATTTATTCTGGAGTCAAAAAAATTGAGCCTAAACGTCACAACCAAAGTACTGACTATTCTCAAGACATCACAAAGTTCGGAGATATTGCTGCAATTAAGCCCTCAACCATGTGGTTACTACTCCTAAAAATTAAACTACCTACACCCGGTTCAATTAAAAACCCTTGGAAAAGAACCGTCGTTCAAAGAAAAACCAAGGGGAAATTACTANCAAACGCCTGGATAAGGCCAGGGTGTTCCCTCTTCGCCTCTTAAGCGTATTTTTGACGTATTTGCATCCATTTGGCTCGGTTTCCATCTCCAATTTACCTACACATGAAATAAACTCCATTAAGCACATAAAAAGTGTATTTTTATCATTAACGCACATAAAATGTAAGGCATATAACATGTTAAACTATGAATTCTAGCCTCGCATCAATACCTCAATTTAAGTTCTTAGGAAAGTTGAAGAATTGAAGATATGAATGCGAAAGGAGCAACCCACAATGAGAGAAGGCCTTAGCTAGGATGTGGGACCAAGACTCTTTACTTTTTGTGGGACTAGTAGGGTCCACTCTAGTTTTTTTGGGTCGTTAATAGGGGACAACTGCTAACGATTTAAAAATTAGAGAGGGGGGTTGTTTCTGTTCTGAACGTGGGGGAAGGGAAGGGGACGGCCTTACAAAGAGGTATAACGTTGTTCATTAAGGCGCTATACATATATCGCCTTAATAAACTGCATTATACCTGGACGTCTTATCAGCTTCATACATAGCGCCCTTTTAAAGGGCGGCGCTATACCTTAACATCCAAAATAGACGTTAAGGTATAGCGCCATTTACTATATATAATTTGGTCACAATATTTTTTTTCACTTATTTTGATCATTTGAGTCTAAAAAGATCACGTTTAAGTTCCAGATTCATATAAATAGATAGATAATAGATAAACGATATAGTCAGCCCAAATTGGAAAGGTTTGCCTGATGTGATTCAATAGACACAGACGACATCATGCGAAGACAAAAACGATTGGACCCTCGTATGGCCACGTCTGTCGTTTTCTTTCCTCTGTTCTCTACGCATTCAACAAATTGGCGCACTTTTCTAACGAACTTCAATCTCCTCACGCTGCTTCCACTTCCATCTCCCTTTCAAAACAAATACTACGTAGTTAGCAAAATTAAAAGGGGTTGTGCAAATGAGAAAGATTTCTTTTTTTCTTTCTATTGGATTGGCTCATAGATCCTCTAAATTCCGCAGCAGCAGCAGTAATAATAATGTTCTTCGCTTTTACTGCAATTCCGCTTCTCCCTCCAACAATCCTGGTCAGTCCCTTCCCCTAATTCTTTCAGCTTCTTTTTTTTCCTTTCCATTTTCTAGTGAATAAGCTTTGAATTCAGGTGTCTGCGTGACAGTTATTGATGATTAATAGGATCTGATGAAAATTGGACCAAGAGTTTGTTGTGGGTTTGTTTAAAGTTATTTACTGTAATTAAATGAATCCTACTAGTTTTTCATCAATCTAATGTGAGTGCACTTCACTTCCTATCAAATTGAGCTAGAGCTGGGGAAAGCTAAATCGGTATATTTTAGGGTGTAATAGGGAAATTCACTCGCTTTTCTTTGCCAATTCCCATTTTCTTTACATTATGACGGTGGTTTCCAGGCCAGCTTACGTGCACCTTACCTGTGTTTTTATGCCTCCGCTAAGATTTGAATCTAAGACCTCATGGTACTCTCTCCACTTTATTGACCACTAGGCCACAACTTTGGGTGCCACCTAGATTAGGCTTATATAATGGGCCTACGCGTGTTCTCGGAATTATGACTCATTGCTTTAAACCTAAGCTTATCATTGAATGTTGGAGATGCTAATGCTTGAAAGTGAGTTTCATTCACAAGGCACTAGCAGAAAGCTCAGTTCCATATGTGAACAAGGCAGTATTCATGGTTGGATTGCGTCTTCCTTTTCTCTTTTCCCTTGCCAAAACCATGAGTGGTGAAGTTCATAGAAGTTAGAATACTAAGATTGTGGAGGTGCAGTGCTTGAGGAAGTTGAAAACTTCTAAGTTTTATTCTTAGTTTAAAATTTGAGTGTGTGTTGGATCTGCTGCTCCAGTTAGATTCAGCTATCTATTTAGCTTTTCCCCCTTTAAGTTGATGAATAGTTAATGGAGTGCCATTCTAAGTTATAGAATGACAAATGATGCTTCGGTATTTTGCTTAACAACTAGAAAAACCAAGCACAAGACATTAACACTCTTAGCTATTATTTGGCAAGTGTAACGTCTATACATGTGCCTAGATTCTTATATTGCCGAATAAATGATAAGAGAAATCTTGAGCATATTGTTCTTGCCGATAAAATATTTCATACTATATTTCCTGCTGAAATATATTGGTCAAGTCTATAACCGGTCCTTTGTCTCGGATATTACTCATAGCAACTACTATGTTCGAAGCAAGATTCATCTAAGTAATATTACATGTGCACATAATGAGAATTGTGGAGACTTGAGTCTGAACTGTGTTCCGCGTTGATATTTAATAAATAAATGATTAAATAGAAAAAAATTGTGCCCCAGTTTGGCTGGTTACTTTACTCTTCTCGTTGATCTTTCAGCTGTTCTATATTTCAAAGTAATGCTGCTCTCTTTTCAGGACTACTTGCACATTATAGGAGTCTTGTTGATCAGGGGAAGCTGCAGCACGATCCTTACCAGGAAAAAGTTGCTTCTGAACTAGAAAATCTGCTTGGAAGGTTGGAGCAATATGAAAAGGACATGGAGGAATATCATGTGAGTTTCTTATAGTGATAACGAACTTAATTGAAGTCATTGATTCAGTGTTGTCCTAAGGCTTTGTTTTTTATTTCCATTATTTAGGCAAAACTTGCACAATGGGAGGATAATAGGGAAAATCAGAGGCGTAAGCTTCTTACAGAGGAAGCTGAGGCCAAACAACAAGGTGCATTTACACCAATAAACAAATCTCGCAATATTTTCCAAAGGTGGATGTCTCGGTGAGTATGCAATTTCAACATTCTTATGGAAACGCTTTCCATGCAATAGTTTTTGTTGGTCATAGTTTCTTCACTTTAAATAAAAAAAGTTTGTTTTTCTAAACAAAGCGAGAGAAATTGTTTTGGTTCTCAAAGAGACCCATCAAGGAATTAAAGGGATAAGGTGATCTTACTTCTTGATACTTCGAATGCATTGATTGGTAGTTTATCACATTCTTTTTTCTAATTGAGTTGGTCCAGTTTATTTTTCTTAGACTGTTTATTATGTAATGAATTATCTTCTTGCATATATCCTATTCAAAAGAAATAACAACGTTTACACATTCATCACTCATGTATACCATCATTGTGGTCCTTGAAGTTATTCTTTTAAAACAAACTTAAACTTTTGTTGTAGTAAGAGCATTGTAAAAGATATGGACAATGTATGTATCTGAGTGATTTAACAGAATTCATTTAAAGAATATAAAAAAGAAAGAAAGTATGTCAGTGCCATTAGTATAAAGTAATAATTCATTTCCTTCTCCTTCACCGTCAGTGGTTTAATTACCATTATCTGTTTGACTCAGGAAAGCTGAAGATGTAGAAGAGGGAGTTGGGAAATGGGTTTCATATCTTAATCGTGAGAAGAGGTTAGACTCACTAGTCGGTCGCCGTCCTGCTGCTCCTCCAGCCCCAAAAGGACTATACCTATATGGCAATGTTGGGAGTGGTACAATTGCTTCCTGTTTATATATGTTGCATGGTAGTTCATACATGCTGTGTAAATTCATCTCATCCTCATTTTCCATTATGATGAACATTTTCCACCAGTAAATGTTTTAGGTGTTAGCTTCTATTCACGATCAGTAACAGCCATTCTTTACTTGCTGACATATGTAAATCTGACTATATATTGGACATCATGTAGGGAAGACAATGCTTATGGATATGTTTTATAAGGCCAGTGATGGAATTGTTAAACATCGAAGAAGGTTTCATTTTCACGAGGCGAGTGCTTGTTTGGCTTTATATTTTGACTTGATTTGTCACATTCTACACATCAATCAATCAATTAATCAACTGCTCGTCAAACCAAACTAGTTGGGGCCGACTATATGAGCCCTACTGTTCTATGCCGAGGGTCTATCGGAAACAACCTCTCTGCCTTTATAGGGTAGGGGTAAGGCTGTGTACACATTACCCTCCCAGACCCACGTATGGGATTAAGCTGGGTTTGTTGTATAATATAATGTATAATAATATATCTCAGGGCCATTTCATCCCAATGCTTGTCAGGTTCAATGTATGCAATAAGAAACTTTCATCTCAATTTTCTGAAGCATTTTAGTCTGTCTTATCCTGAATTGCACTTCCTCACTAGTGTCCATAGGCAAAATTTCACAGGTCAAGCTTGACAACTTGCAACACAAGACCACCTGTCTATCCAAAAACCACAAGTAGATGACATGTAGTAGACCGACATTGTTTTGATGCGAAAAGAAAATAACTGGTAGTTGTCTGAAGCTGATAACAAGTAGTTGCTTAATAGGAAAATCTCCTAGATCTTTATATAAGGTGGTGCAGTAATAATCAGCAATAAAAGTACATTTGTCTGCGAAGGATGAATGAGTAAGAGTTCCATGTGATATGAGGTAAAGCACATTGGAGTTGACGCATGAAACGTTAAAACCCTCTTGGCACCTTCATGGGCTACTGGATTTGCTTATATCTTCTGGTCCTATTCCACCATGTTGCTTCTGTGATGAAATTATCTTAAGAGTCATAAAAGATATTGATTTTTTCAATCATTGTTGCTTGCATGAAGTTGGTCAACGTAATATGGGCCACGCTAGTATGGGTTCCTGAAGCAAAAGAATCATCTGGCCTATATCTGATTACTCTGAAGTCTCAAGTAGTTCGCCAAGTTCTCTCTGTTTTCAAGAAACATCAGGATTGAAACCTGTATAACTTGTTTGAAGCATGCTTATTGAATGACCAAAGCATTATGTGTGGGTTTTTCGATATGGTACTCATGTTAATCTGCCTATGTCATGCACTTCAATACTTGAAATGGTCAAACAATCCTATAACTCTGCTCTGTGATCACAAGAGTTGTCATCTACTGCGCTTCTGATTTTTTCCAAACGTTGCAATTGGCAGGCTATGCTTGAAATTAATGAACATATGCATAAAATTTGGAAGAGTCAGATGGAACAAAAGTCTCCGCAATCAAGTATTTCTGGTTGGGTTATGAATCTTCCTTTTGATTCAAAAGTTAAAGAATGGATAGCTGCTGAAGAAAGATATAAGCAAGAGGTGCAGATGAAAAACATTCTTTTGGATGTAGCTGACAAGTTTCTTGTTAACCAGGCAGGTCGTAGGAGAGGTGCTAGTATCCTTTGCTTTGATGAAATACAGGTAAACACCTTAGATTTTGTTTACCGGAACTTTTCTAACCTTACCACCACAAATTATATTGTTACCGAACTTAAGTACGAGAAATGTACTAGGTGTTTTTTTTTTTTTTTTTTTTTTTGAAAAGGTAACATATTTGTATATTCATATAAAGACTTCACTAAAATTGTGAAGTCGCCCATAATTACAATGTAAGAGCCCATACAAAACTACATGAAAAAGGCTCTTTTCTGCCTTGTTTTCTTACAATGAGTCTAAAGCATCTAAAATGGATACACTACCCTCCAAAAGTTTTCCTTTACACCAAAAATAAAAAAGAGCTAAACACTTTATCTTTATCTTCTGAATGTTGTTGGATTTCTCTTCAAAGCATCTTTGATACACTATCCTCAAATGTACTAGGTTTTTGCCTAACATCACATCTTCAGGGGCTGTTTTTATGATTTTTATCAGATACAGTCGATCCAAAGAAAAGAATAAAAAGTTAGCTACAGTAAACCTCAGCTTTGGTATTATATTTTGTCTCATTCAATCTGTTTTTTTATTGTAGAAAATACACCATCCAGTATATCTGGAAGTCTGCCATTATTTGCTAGAGCCATCTCCATCGTCTTCTCTATTTATTTTGTGAAATTACAACATTAAGTTGGCAATACTTTTGAAAAGTTGTAGCAACCTATATATGCTGGGGTCATGTGTTGCGAAATGAATCAGACTGAAGATTACTTTTTTTTGTGTGTGGTGACAGACAGTTGATGTTTTTGCTATAGTGGCATTATCTGGAATTCTTAGTAGATTGTTGAGTACTGGAACTGTTCTGGTGGCAACCAGTAATCGTGCTCCAACGGACTTAAACCAGGTGCATTTCAAGTACTTCTTCTGGAAAAGCAATGTCTCAAAAAGTATTGCATTTGCATTTTCTAACTCAACTCGCGTGATTTTGTTGCAAGTTTTGACTTGAAACTTGGAAGATGAATATAATGGCAGTCTCTGATTCAAAGTGCTTGATACATTGGTATATTACTTGTGACATTTGTTTTTTGATAAAAGTATTTATTTGTGATATTTCTTGTTATTCAGGATGGTATGCAAAAGGAGATCTTTCAAAAGCTACTAAAAAACCTTGAGAAGCATTGTGAAACAGTTCTAATAGGAAGTGAAGTTGATTATCGCCGCCTTATTGCTCAGAGATCTATAGACCAGGCAAGATTTAATGAAATTTGCCTGTTTCTATTCCCTGATTAACACACTTGATCTGGGCTCATATATTTGCGATTTGTCTCCTATCTAATCTGATAAATAAATCCAGTTGTAAACAGTAAAAACAAGCCCCTCTCTTGTCACCCTTAAGAAACCACATGTCTCCAAGGTTGGGGAGTAGGACTTGTGAGAAGAAACATGAAGAATTTAGTGTAACCAATGCCAAATCTACCAAAAAAGGCTAAACGATTATATCATGGATTACTAAGAGAGACTAATTTGCAGGTCCACTACATTTGGCCTCTTAATAGCAACACTAAACGAGAATTTGAGGATATTTGGAATAAGATCAGTAAAGAGGTCAGAGGAAGCATCACTTCACAGACTATTCCTGTGATGTTTGGAAGGTATGTTTAATTAACCATTGATCTTTTCCAAGTCAGAAAGAGTCCTTGGATCTGTCATATCATAATTCTTTGCTTTCTATCAGAACATTGGAAGTTCCTGAGAGCTGCAATGGGGTGGCACGGTTCACCTTTGAGTATCTCTGTGGTCGGCCGGTACTATGCTCTTGTCAGTCAGAATTTCCTTTTCTTATCTCTGTATAACTTGCTTATACTGGAGACAAAAAGAACTGTGAATTAGAGATTTATTCTTGTCTATTTATTTGTGCTTTTTGCCTCTCTACCTTCTTAAGGTAGGGTAAGGTCTGCGTACACATTACCCTCCCTAGACCCCACTTGTGGGATTTCACTGGGTTTGTTGTTGTTGTTGTTGTTTGTTTGTGCTTTTTCCATTTCTCTTCATGGTTAATACACGCGTATTTTGTATCAGTCAGATATAAGCACTTGTCAAACTTCTTGACATCCATATGAATATTGAAATAAGATCTGGGTTGGCCCTTTGATATGACAGTCTGTCATGTAAGTAGGAGCGGACACCTTATTCCATCTTAAAAAATCATTTATGAATCAAATTTTACTTTTATTCTACTTATGTAATGTAATGAGGTTTAAATTATGCTGTAACTTAAGCCTAGCTTGTAGTGACATGAATTGTGATTGAAATTTTTAATCCATGTGATTCAAAATATTCGTGAAATTCAATGAAAATTGTTGCACGCCTATCGATAACATTCCCTGCTAAAGCTCCATATACTATAATATAGAAATATCTATTCCGTTTTTTGACTGCACTGAAATTAATCTTAATTTAAGTTAGTAATTTGACAGATGAACTGAAAACACACAAGAGCTAGCTTAGTCTCAGCTTAGTTTGGAGCCTGGACCCGCAGATAAGCAAGCAGCCTACTGAGTAAATGATCGGACGGATTTGTCTAAACTAATAAGCATGACCCGGACAAAATTAAAAGAATAGGTGCAAAAGAAGCCAATTTTTAAGCAAATTAGATGATGTTACAAAAAAATAAAGGATAAGATGACTGTGAACTATCTTTACTGCTGTACTCGATTACCAATGTTACTGACTCTAGAACTTGTCATTTCTTTTCTTGAGGCTTTTGTCTCGTCTTTCAGGTTTTAGGTAGATACTCTGGTCGTTAATTCTGGTTAAGATAGAGGATTCAACTTGTTTTAACCTTTGATTCTGTCTATATTTAGCTGTAGAGTTCTGGAAGTTTGCTTTCATATGCTTTGACGGTTTTCGTGTAATTGCATCTAAACTGGACTTAACCAAAGCTAGAACTATAGAGGAGACAAATAAAGGTGCCATTAAAAGTTCAGTGATGTCCTAGCTCTAAGGTCGGTTTTAATCAAGATAAAGTATGGTAGTACTCAGCTTGAACTTGAATTTGTCTTTCATGTTGCATTCCTGTTCTGCCAAAGTCTTTTCACCTCTTCGTCAATCTAGTAAAGAATAAGAACAAGACTATATCTTTAACTTTGACCTCATAACGGAGTGCTTTAATCTAATGTGTGGACATTTTCAGCTTGGAGCAGCAGATTACATTGCAGTGGCTAAAAACTATCACACTGTTTTCATTTCTGATATTCCGATTATGAGCATGCGTATCCGTGACAAGGTAATATCTTCAATATTCCATCTGTGAACATGCTAACTAACTTAAAATAGATTAAGATTTTAGTGCTATTTCTTTTTAAGATCTTAGTACTTCTACGTTCATGCTTTTATGTTGTTGGGGTATTCTTTATGTTAGTGCTGGTTACGATTTTTCTACTTCTCAGGCGAGAAGGTTTATCACCCTCATCGATGAATTGTACAATCATCATTGCTGCCTATATTGCACCGCTGACTCTTCAGTAGAGGATCTATTTCAAGGAACAGAAGAAGGAACACTTTTTGATTTGGAAAGGTGTGTTGTATTGTTTTACAATCCTACGTCATCTGGTCTACTAAGATGAAGCCCGATTTTGTTATCTTGTATATCTTTTGTGTGTTTTTTGCATCACTAGATTGAATGGTCGTTCTGTTGCCGTGAGAAATTATATATCCTAGATAATGTTCATCAAATTGGAGAAATATCTCTCTGAAAGCTAGTTATAATTTGTATAATGTGATTGCATGGAAGATACAACTATTTAGGATCTCTCCATGCATGAGTTAATTTTCAAGTAACATTCTAGGCTGTTGCATTACGCCACACAGAATTGTGGATGCACCAACACTAAACACTAAAAAAGCAGTTACCTAGGGTATTTCCATGTAGTTCCATTACAATTTGCCGTGGAAACAGCCTCTTGCAGAAATGCAGGGTAATGCTGCGTACAATAAACCCTTGTGGTCTAGCCCTTTCCCGGACCCCGCGCATAGCGGAAGCTTAGTGCACCGGGCTGCCCTTTCCATTACAATTTGCAGGAATAAACTTTAAGATTTAGTAAAAGGATTCAGTTCAATTGAGGTCAGTGTGCTATTTGTCCAGTTTCCAGTTTGAGACAGAGATGGAAGGTACAAAGCTCCGGCGAGATGTTTTAGCAGAAGGTAATGTTAGTTCAGGGGGTGCTCCATCTGGCATTACTTCCATGCTATCTGGTCAAGAGGAGAAGTTTGCATTTCGACGAGCTGTAAGTAATTTTCATTGTTATGCCTCTATTTTCTTATCCAGTTGATCCTCGGCCTCAGTTTCTTCAGCTGTCGGCCTCAACTAGGGAAAAGTCTATAGGGACAATTGTAAACATCTGATGACTCCATTTTAAGCATTTCCAAGTTGCAATAATTCCATTTGGCATTTCTGTTAATCTTTTTCTTAGTTTTAGCATTTCTCTTCATCCCTCACATTTCAATAGTTTGAAAGAAAAGCTGATACAACACTTTACCATACAAAATAGATAGGCCTAAATGGAGTCCAAAAAATAAATAAAAGCTTATGATAGATACAAAATGGAAAAATAAACGCAGAAGCAAACTGTAAGGGAAAAAAAACAAATTGCATTAATTACTGCTCGCGTTGGTTTGCGTGATTATAAATCATAAAACGGAAAATATCGAACTGAAATAACACAAATATCTAACTAAAACACCAAATGCAGACCTTTAGACAACTTTACTGTTTATTAACAGTTTCTGGCTTTTATCATGTACGACAGATGTGTCAATTGCTATTGCTTTTCGTCTGCCTGATAAAGACATTGCGTTTGAATGGAAGATTCTTTTTATGCAGGTCTCCCGCATGATTGAGATGCAGACACCTTTATACCTCGAAGCAGTTCAGCATTTCCATCCCTATTTTGATTCTTCGCACAGAGAGTTTGAAAAATATAGTGCCAACGAAGGACGATGGCCTATGTGATTAGGTAGTATAATTAACTTTGTTGACAATTTTTTTCCACCCTTGCTATTGTCTTGTTCCTAGTTCTCTTTTGGGACAAGACAGGCTGTTCTAGGAGAAAATAAAAGGAAGTCAGGGGGTGGCACAGATGTTAGGATAATCGTGTGAGATTTCTCATGATCAAAGGGATGTGTTGGACATAATATCAGTGGCTAATATATTTCCAGATTACAAAGTTGATTTCTTTGGTTAGATAGATCAATAAGAAAAGAAACGTTCCTCTTAACCAAGGAAAACTGGAAACATGAGTTGAGTTTGCAGCATTCCCAGAATTTGAAATGTAATCTATCGTCTGTTGAGTTTTGTGACATTGCACAATTGTGTCTTCTTTTTTTGCACGTGTATGTGTCTTTTTTTCTCTTCTTTGGGATGAACTAGATGAAGACTTCTCAACAGAGACGGGTTTCATAGTATCTTAATTCAGATTAGCTTTTCACATATATCTGTGTGATTTTCTTTCTTTTCAGCTACTACAAGTAGTTGAGATGCTGAACTTTTACCCCTACCTATGAAGGTAGAAGCTGATTCCGAAAGACCCGAAGATATGATAGATGAGATAGAAAAGATAACATTAAGGATAGAAAATTGAAAGGGTAGAATATTACCGGATATATTCATATATTGAAATTTTTTTTGCAGAACATATGTTGATTTTGGTATTAGGAAAACTGGAAATTGCACCTTACGTTTTCTCAACAAGAAAGATAGACTTGGAGAATATTTGGTGATGGCATCGGTGGACAAAAAGAGAGTGGAATGGATGGCCTGTCAATAGCTTCCCCCACACAATGCTATCTTTCATATGGGTGGCATATTTAGCCTATGAAATAAAACCTGCTCAACTCGTTAAAATTTTAACCTGTCGGATTAGCAAATATTCAAAGGCAGGGATTAACTTACATTGGATTAGTTACGCATTAGCCATTTCTCAACCTAAATTTAGGCCTACATATATCAACTCAAGCAAACTTTTAACAAGTTGATTCATGATCAATCCATTAAAGTCAGTTAAAATCTAACTCAACTCGTCCATTGACAACTCTAATTCCTTCCTCTCATATCACAGTCACACACAGCTTCACTCATAGCCTGTACTAAGAACTGGCACTACACTAGGGGTCGTTTGTATAAGTTTGTGACAGTTTTTTCAACCGGTATTCCCTTCCTACAAACCTTGATTCCTCCACTTAATGGTGAGACCGCTACCTTTTTGGAAATTTTAGTATACTTGCTCACCAAACAGCACTGGGCAATTGTGAGAAAGCACCAGTTGGTCAATAACATTGCACAATAGCGATCAGTTGGATTATGTAATTACAGTATTATCAACCCACATATCCTTTTTGTTCAATGATGAAGTATCAGATGAATTCAACGCCACTTTAGATAAGCAAGTAAATAAAAGCAAACACATCAACAAAATAAATGAATTTAAATTAAACCATCCTTTTCTTTTCAACAGATTAAGAAAGTCATAGTCAACAGATCGAATCAAACACCATTGATCCCAAAACAGTTGCGTCATCTCTTCTGAATCCCTGAACGTAGTAGCTTGGCTTTAATCATCAGGAAAGAGAGCAGATGTTGTAATACTCAGTTCTGCTCCTCATTGTCCCCATTTTGCTCTGCTTCTGCAGCCATTAACTCATCAAACTTCTCCGTCTTTCCGAGCACTATTTCAATCTGCACCAAGCAAAGATGATAAATAAAACAAAAAACTTAGTTTGACCACAAGAGGATACCAAAGAACAGACAAGGATGACTGTTACGAAAAGGAAAAAGTTCAAGATGGATTGCCAGCCCCATATAACAACACTAGAGATAGACTTTCAGCTCACATCAATTCATTTAATTTTAGGATGACATTGCTTTAAAGAGTCCAACGAGAAAGAATACGAAAGCTGTAAAAGCAGCATCACATACAATGTAATACTGGTCAGATTTATTTAACCATTCCCGCTGTTGCCAAAGGAAATGATTTATTTTATTCTACGGCATCTAAAATAGGAATGAACTCCAATGAGCAAAACCACCACCCAAAAGAATGCATTCAAAAGGGAATTATGCACATCAACAGGCATGGCGTGTAAGACAAACATTCAATCAGGTCTAAGATGACCAAATGCAACTGGACAAACAATTTGGTGGGCGAGGATGTAAACCATCACTAACCCTACCATCCTATTCTGCAGCGTTTGCAAAATTCTGCACAATCCTGACTCAGAATAGAGCAAAATTAGCACATTTATGTCAACTACCTCTTGAACGCTTACTTTAAGCAAGGTCTACGCTTAATTTTCCAGAAACAACCTTGAGGCCCAAGCTTACAGTTATCTAGAACTTCCACAAAATGAGTTCCATTACTTCAAAACCACCAAAAATGAAGCAAACCAATGCCGCAATTTATCTACTCATAATGCTTTTGGAATTTACCTTTGCTTTTGGTATTGGTCGGGCTCCTGGTTCGTCCCTCATATCAATAGTGAGTGTCCTGATCTCTGCAGCAAGTGTACCCTCAAAGTTAGATGGCAATAAAAACTAAAATGGATGGAAATGAAGTAAGAGAAGCCTCACTCTTCTCAACGGCAAATCCATTGTTCTTGAGAATTTCAGCAACGGTAACCACTGTTGAAATAGCTGTATGCATTTGGGAAAGATTGTTAATCCTTTGGAGAACTATACGGCAAGGCAATTCAATTATCAATGAGTTTTCAATATAATGTAGAAGGATGAGTCCACATAAAATACGAAAAGAACATCAAACCCGAACTGTTCCACCACTGTTTTATTAATAAGGGTTTACTAGCAAGCACAAGAGCTGCTTAAAACATATTTTCAAGCATGTTCTGCTTTTCAGTGAAAAGATCCTTCGAAGACGCAGGAATAAGGTTTATGATGATCAGAATTCATCCCAGATACACTCAACTACTTTCTAAGTTTAAAAACAGGACGTTTTTTTATGCCAGATGCTAATTCAAAATTGTTTCACTACATATCACATACCTGCTACAGCGTATGTAATACTTTTCTAATACACAGAAAGGGTGCCAATACTAAACGGGGTCCTTGTTGAGATGGCAAAACAGCACCACACAACGCAAAGATTGGAATTCACCAATCATATAAGAAAAGTCAAATGGGAAAACTAGCTGCAGAAAGTGATAACGCCTCCATAACCCAAGTATGAAGTCCAATATGTTTAAATTTTATTTTGGTGTATTCTTGATGTGAAAAAACAGCATAACACAATTAATGTAGAAGAAAACCCATATGAAATCAATTATATGCAAGAGGGCAACCAGAACCAGTACTCAAAATTGAGGGTCTAGAAGATTTACCCATCCCAAGAGCAGAGAGTTCCACTTCATTGTACTGTTGCATGTACCTCTGCAAGCAAAATACCAAATATCTCAGGATACTAACTCAGATCAATAGCAAATTTGATGGGTCTGGTGCAAGACCAGAAAATAAGATAGAGATAGTCATAGATAACATTTTTTAAGATTGTCTAATGCACATCATCAGCCCACTTGCATAAAAAAGCCTCTTAACTATATTATAAGTAACGTGCGAACGCTCCAGTTGACACTGTATGCGCGATATTTTCAAATATACCGGTGAAGTACCTTTAGATAAGTTATATACCTATGAAGTACCTCAAGCATAAGTCAGAAGTATCTAATGCAGATACTAAGCATATTTAATTCTCTTCCATTGCAATCGCTCTTGATTTTGTGAAGTCATGGACCGCTACAACAGATACCTAGTAGTTGAAGAACTACTTCCTTTACTTTTTTTTATTGTACTACTTTCTTTACTTACGCTTCTCAAACAAAAACGTTTATTCATTTTTTCCCTCTGTAATACAGACCTAGCAATTTTTTCTTCAATTCATCCGAATCATCAATCAATTTAGTTTTATTTCAATTAAACCTAGGGAAATAGACCTCAGCCAACATAAATAATCAGACACATTAAATTAACAAAGACCCCGTGTATTGCACATTAATTTAAATAAAAGACATTTTGCAGGTCTACCAGTCCCACTATGAGCAATGTCATTTCCATTCCCTCAAAGATAAGCAATCTTTCAGATTTATAGAGGGAAAAATAAGAAAGAAAGAGAAGCAAACAATATGCCCATTTGAGATAAGACGACTGTGGAAGCAGTATGCAAAGTTCAATTCTTTTGTTTTACTCCTATCACGTAGCTCGTCAACAAACAACTCAACAACCTTAAGCAAATCTAGTTTGACATTGTGAATGACCCTAAAAAGTGCATTATATCATAGATCAACCAGCATAATAAGCTCTTTAACCCCAAACCATGTAACCATTAAAAGGAAGGAATTACTTCCGAAGCTAAGATTTTTGTCAGTGCAGCTGTCTTCAAAGCAACATTTTTTCAGTAACAAAAGAATGCCCATAACCAATTTTCAACCAGACAAGTATCATAATTTTAAAACTAACCGAGTACATCGTAATAACAAATATGTGCAGACAGTTTCCACCAGCTCACACCCACAAACACACACTTAGAAGAGGGTAAAGAGTATTTACTCTATTAAATTACTTTCATGTCAATTACATTGCGTGGCTTTTGTAACATGGAAAAACAAGTAAATACATTTGTTTACACTATCACCAACCCAAGGAATTGTCTATAGACTATAGTAAGAGCCTAATTGCTAAACTACAGTATCAGTGTAAAAATAATTAACCAGCTACAACACGTCAAAATACAGCAATAGTGTTAAAATCATTATATTTTTCAATTTTAATAAATATATGGGGAGAAAAAGAGAACCTTGGAGAGGTTAACATAGAAAAAGAGGGATTTTTTGGTGTTAGAGACTTGGATTCTGTTCTTCTTTTGGGTCTCAGTTACACTTATGTTCTTCACTCCCTCGGTGATTCCTTCCATTGTTTTGCTGCTTTCTTCTTCTTCTTCTTCTTCCGAAAAACCCTAATTTTCCCAGCCTCCTTTTCTCTGTTCACTTTCCCTTTTGGAGAGGTTCCGTACAAATTGGGAAAATTATAACAACAGATAAGCCCTCGGGTCATTCCCGGGTTCAAGCCAGGTGGTTTAAAAGGTCGGCGCATTAAAACGATGACGTTTATGTGGTACTCATTTTATTACGTGAAGTTAATCTTTTATAAGTACTGTTTAGTTGACAAAAAAAGTCGAAATAGTCAAGTTATTAAGTTTTAATCGTTAAAGCCAAAAAATAATTTTAAAACTATTACATAATGGATTTCTGTTGAACTCTGTATCATCATATCATACTAAATTATAAGTATGAAGTTCAAAAGTTGATATTGAATTACCAAATATCCATTGAAAACTAAAAGACCATCTTACCCTTCCTTTAAACATTAGAATTCCAATAATAATTGTGTATCAAAAGTAAATTTACTTTTCAATAAATGATAAATACTTTAAAAGTAAATTAAATAGTTCTTTCAAGACTAATGATTACCGAACTTCTCTTAATTTCTCTCAAAACGTAAGAAATTTGAGATAATGATCAATTCTTTATCATAAAAAACATCTACAAACTATCCTAACGACTTTATAGTAAAGTGTTTGATCTCCACAGTTTCCTATTATTATACTCAACTCCAAGTAATTTAAAATGTTGGGTAAATGAAGAGACTATTGCTATAATATTAATGTTCTTTTTGTTTGGCGGGAGGGGGAGGAGGGGGGGGGTCATTTTTAATGTAGTAATACACACATTAAAAATCACTATTTTCACAGGTTTCGAGTTTATGACTCATGTTGTGGAAGGATAGTGTGATCATATAGACTTCTTTTTCCAGTGCATTTATTATCTCTTTACAATTCGCAATAAACTTGCTCAGTTGGTAAAGCACCTTCATTCATGACTTTTAATTACGCTGCAGAGGAAGCGGCAAAACACTATAGATCCTCCTAAAAAATTAAAAGCACTTAATTTTTAAAGAAGTAACTTTTTTTAGCTTCAGCTTAAAAGCTAAAAAAACAGTTTATGCTAATCACTCAAAAGCACTTATTTATTAGTTTATCCTTACTAATTAATACTACTCTTATGTTTTTTGAGAATAATAAATTCTTCATTGCAGCTTTTGTATTAAATCTAATATCTCTATTTTATTAGACGTAATTATTATTAGATTTTCCCCCCAAAATTATATTTCTGAGTTCTAATTTAATATGTAAGAAAGAGAATAATTTAAAACGTAAATTTCAGAATATACACCTTCCAACAGTGATAATATCTTTATTTAACTTTGTTTAACAATTAAGAAATTGAAAATTAATAACCATTTTTAGCATTTAATAAATGAGATAACATGTTACCTAGTTTAATAAAAATATGGTAAAGAAAATATTATATTTAAAAAAATAAACGTAAATCTTCATACTCTTGTAGATAAAATATTAAAAGAATATGTTCACGAAAAATAAAAGATGAGGATACTAACTGTTTTTTTTTTTTTACACTCTTTAATAGGGATATTAATGAATGTCCAAACTATTGTCTTATTCTTTTTTTTCCTTTTTTTCTTCTTATCAGCCTACTAAAACTTTGACCTCTTTAATAGGGTTATTAAATGATGAATTTTCTACAAACTGATAAATCTTACTAATGAAATTTAAAATCTTTAATGATTTTTTTATTTCTTGAGGTCAAAATGTGCGTAGTTAATATCCTACTTACTGATGCTCTTACTCTTTTTTTCTTTTTGAACTACAAACATTTTGACCTCTTTAATAGGATATTAATTAATGAGTTTCTTACTTATGATCTTATTTTTTCCCTTTTGTAACCTACGAAATGTTACGCCTTTTTGTAGAGTATTAGGGATACTAATGAAAGGAGTTTCTTGTCTTCTTCTTAATTACTTATTCCTTTTATTAAGGTAATTTTGATTTTCCAAAAAGTATTTTATTTGTATTTACCATTTTATCCAATATAAAGTGCATTTGCGGAGTGTAAAAAAGGTGAACGGCATTTTACTAAAGGCCTTCGTGCTTTTAATATAACTAGCTTTAGCGTACGTGCGTTGCACGTGTTGTTAGCGTCACAATAAAATATGTGTATATGAAGAGCATGTAAATCAAGTTATCAAATGCTAAATTTTAAAATATCTACATTAAGTTAATATTTTAAAATAAGTGACTTTGTACAGATAAAGTATAGGGAGTTGTCATTTAATTGAATGAATACTAAAAAAAAGTTAATTAATGGCAACTAATTTAGAATATATTTTGTCCTATAATGTTTCATTCTTATTTTTTTTAACGTTTACATTTTTAACCGTTTGACCCTTACTACTATATTACAATTTATTTTATTATAAATATCGAAAAGAATGACTTGAATTTTTCGCAAATTAGTTAAATCAAAGACTTTTTTTGGTTAATTAGGATTGTTCTTAACGTTAAAGAGATTTTTTTGTTGTTGATTCAAATCTTAATAATAGCTCATCCCAAGTTTTAAATATTTAATTGTAATTATAATTTTTATCCAATAAGAATTTTATGTTCAGTATAATAAAAAATTCATTTAGGATACGCGTGTCACTCATGTATCCTATCTCAATGAGTATTTGAGTTATGAAATAAAAGTATAAGTTCCTAACAATAATCATTAATATTGACATTGTACGTATAAGTAACTCAATTAAGAAAAAAACGTCTCAAAAAAATCCTCAATCATCTATTTATAATTCAACTTAAAATTTATGCCACTTTTTTAATAAATAAAGTTAACATGCTTCATTTTCAGTTGCAGTAGTACATATAGTCATTGAAACATAAATAGTGGATATAACTTCACACATATAGCAAACCACTAATAATCCATGAATTTCAGATGAACACAAAATCAAAGTGCATTGAAAATGAGAAAAGACATTAAAAAAAGAATAATAAAGTAAGCTAGTAAAATACATCGGAGAATGACTTAGAATTATATTTGAAAGAGTATATTTAGTTTTGATATATCATTACTGAAGTGAAATTAGTATTTAAATAATTCAAATATTGATTAACTCCATTTGTCGTTATATTTGAAAATAATTAGTTTTATAACAATTCTAAAATTTATTTTTAAAAGGTCAAATGATCGACACACATTTAGATTGGAGAACACGTATTTCTTCTTAATTTGAAGGGCATATTTTTTGAAAAAATCTTATGTAAATTGTAGTAATTCCTGTAACATGATATTGAATCTAAAATGATTGATATATCTCTTTTTGGTAATTAAATTTTGATATTTATTATATATTTTTATTATGATTCTTCAAAAGGCCATCAATAAAAATAATTTTTTTTAGAGATTTCGAATAAATAGGGTCGTCATATAGTTTTTAGAAGCAACTGATTCACACGTAAAAAACTTGAGCACATATATTTTATATTAATTTGAAGGGCATATACTTTGGCGTAAGTTTACAAATATTCTAATTATTTTTGTGACATAATATTAAATCTAACATGATCGAAATCGTTATATATTTTATTATAATTCTTCAACCAGTCATCAAATTAACACTAATTAAAAAAATTATATTTTTCTTTTCGAGCTATTAGAATGAACGACTAGGTCATATAGTTTATAGAAAAAAAATAATTAAGTAGCAATGTAAGGTCTAAAATTGACTAATACTGAATGTGTATTTTACAACTAATAACTTACTACGTGTACAAAAAACTATAGAGGGCCATTTATTAGAATATATGAAAAATAAAATATAATAATAAATATCAACTTATTTTGAATACTTATTATTTCATTTTTATTTCTTCTATTTTGAATTTTAACCAAGTTAATTTTAATACTATATTATAATTGATTCGACTTTATTTTCTAATTTCTTTCATCAACGGTGGTCTTTTTTTATTGAAATATATCTATTTAAGCCAAGATTTTTGTCAACCTGAAGATAGTTTTTCTTGTATGATGAATTTGAGAAATAATAAAATTTAATCTTTTACTAATTAGATATTCCAAATACGTAATTATTTTTTTCAGATATAAATTATATTTTATTGATTTAAATTCTTATATGAGCTCATACCAAATTTTAAATATTCGATTATAATTATATTTATTGAATAAAAATTCTTTTGTCAAATTATAAGAAAATCAAATGAGTGGGAAATAGTTTTGTATATTTCAAAGTATTTTAGTATATAACTATAGAGGGTCATTTATTAGAATAGATGAAAAATAAAATAAAATAATAAATATCAACTTACTTTTGAATACTTATTATTTCATTCTTATTTCTTCTATTTTGAATTTTAACCAAGTTAATTTTTAATACTATATTATAATTAATTCGGCTTTATTTTCTAATTTCTTTCATCATCGGTGGTCCTTTTTATTGAAATATATCTATTTATGCCAAGAATGAACTTGAAAAATAATGAAATTATTTTTTTTCTAATTAGCTATTCCAAATACTTAATTATTTATTTTCATCAATAAAATATATAAATTATTTTATTGATTTAAATTATTAATATTAGCTCATACCAAATTTTAAATATTCGATTATAATTATATTTTATCGAATAAAAATTCTTTTATAAAATTATAAGAAAATCAAATGAGTGAAAAATAGATTTTTATATTTCAAAGTATTTTAGTATATAAAATAGTTTCACCTAAACCAAAATATAAAAAAAGTTACTTTGTTATCTTCCAAGAACGTCGTAAGTCCTCTTTCTTTAATCAATTCTTGGTATCTGTCCAAAGGGGTAAACTTTTAAATACCAAGTGGTTACGTCCTATTTGGCTAGTATTTTTAATTCTTTCATTTTCTTGCACATTTATATATAATTTAAGTGTAAAAATTTATATAAAATAAAATGTTAATATTTTTGAAGTTCTAAATATTTTTTTTTACGTAATCCGAATAAAGAAGAAAGTAATATATAATATTTAGTTGATTTTGTAGTTCGAAGTATTAGAAAAATAATTAAATGAGTATTCCTACATATAAGGAAAATAATTAAATGAGTATTCCTACATATTAGGAAAATAACTAAATTACTGTTTTATCCAATGTAAACTCTATTTTTAAAGGGTAAAAAAGGCGAACGATATTTCGCTAAGGACCTTCGTGCTTTTAATATAACTAGCTTTAGTGGAAGTGTGTTGCACGTGTGGCTAACGTCAATCAGTAAAATATGTGTATATGAAGAACATTTAAATCAAGTTATCAAATGCTAAGTTTTTCTTTAAAATAAGTAACTTTGTACAGAAAGTATAGGGAGTTGTCATTTATTTGAACGAGGACCAGAAAGAAAATTAATTAATGGTTACTAACTTATAATAAATTATTTTTTTTCTAATTTTTCATTATTATTATTTTTAATGTTTGTATTTTGAAAAATTTGACTCTTACTACTGTATTATAATCTGTTTTATTATAAATTTCGAAAAGTATGACTTGGATTTCTTGCAAATTAGTTAAATTAAAGACTTTTTTGGTTAGTTATGATTGTTCTTAACATTAAAGAGTTTTTTGTTTTTGATTCAAATCTTAATAATAGGTCATCCCAAGTTTAAAATATTTAATTGTAATTATAATTTTTATCTAATATGAATTTTACGTTCAATATAATAAAAAAATCATTTAGGATACGCGCATCACGTATGTATCCTATATCAACGAGTGTTTGAGTTATGAAAAAAAGTATAAGCTCCTCACAATAGTCACTAATATTGACATTGTACGTATAACTAACTCAATTAAGAAAAAAAATATCTCATAGAAATCCTCACTCATCAGTTAATAATTCAACTTAAAATTTATGCACTTTTTTAATAAATAAAGTTAGCATGCTACCTTTTCAGTTTTAATAGTACACATAGTCATTGAAAACATAAATAGTGGATAGAACTTCACAAAACAACTAATAATCCATGAATTTCAGATGAACAAAAAATCAAAGTGCCCTGAAAATGAGAAAAGACACTCAGAAAGAATACTAAAGTAAGCTAGTAAAATACACCGGGGAATGACTCAAAATTATATTTGAAAGAGTGTATTTAGTTTCGATATATCATTATTCAAGTGGAATTAGTATTTAAATAATTCTAATATTGATTAACTCCATTTGTCGTTATATTTGAAAATAATTAGTTTTATAACAATTCAAAAATTTATTTTTAAAAGGTAAAATGATCGTTGCATATTTCGATTGGAGAACACGTATTTCTTCTTAATTTGAAGGGCATATCTTTTGAAAAAATCTTACGAAAATTGTAGTAATTCATGTAACATGATATTGAATCTAAAATGATTGATATATCTATTTTTTAGTAATTAAATTCTGATATTTATTATATATTTTTATTATGATTCTTCAAAAGGCCATCAATAAAAATAATTATATTTTTTTAGAGATTTAGAATAAATAGGGTCGTCATATAGTTTTTAGAAGAAACTGGTTCACAAGTAAATATTTAAGCATATATATTTTGTATTAATTTGAAGGGCATATCCTTTGGGGGTAAGCTTACAAAAATTGTAGTTGTTTTTGTGACATAATATTAAATCTAACATGATTGGAATCGTTATATATTTTTATAATAATTTTTCAAACACTCATCAAATTAACAGTAATTAAAAAAAATTGTATCTTTCTTTTAGAGCTATTGGAATGAACGGTTAAGTCATATACTTTCTAGAAAAAATAATAATTAAGTAACAATGTAAGGTGAAAGATCTAAAACTGACTAATACTAAATGTGTGTTTTACACCCAATAACTTATTACGTTTACAAAATACTATAAATGTCACGACCCAAAATACTAACTCAGGTCGTGATGGCGTCCAATACCGGGGTTAGGCAAGCCCACACTTAAATTACTAAGGATTTTTTCCATGCTTGATTAAACATCCCAACACATGACAAGTTTTAAAGTTCAAAACATTAATTGAAAAAGATAGTAAGCCATTTTTTACCAAGGGCAGTCGTAAAGAGGAGTGAGCCAATACATATATACAGACCCGCAAACCAAAATAACCACCCCTGTGTGCCAGGAACTAGTGTCACAAGTCCTACGGGTATACTAACAGAATATACAAAAGATATAATATACAGTCCCACTATCGGAAGGAAATAGACGGAAAATAAGCAAAAGAAACCCCATGGTGCTGCCGGAGATCGCCAGGAGAAAGCAGCTCACCGTGAAGTCAGGTCCGTCTATAATCAAAAATCAAGCTCCGGTCCGACAACCAGATGCACCAGCCTCAGAACTTGTACAATTAAGTGTAGAAGCGTAGAATGGGTACATAAATATATATGTACTCAGTGAGTATCCCGCCTAACCTCGAAGAGGTAGTGACGAGAGGTCGACTGGACACTCACTAAGGTCTTACAATATAATTGAACAGAATATAATGGAAACGGTAGGCATGTAAAGGCAGTGAAGCAACAAATATATATATAAGGCACTGAAATCCAAGGAAGTACTGGGAATGAATAAAACAATTACTACTTCACCTTCCCCCCAAATATCTGTCAAATCAATGTTCATGAATTTAGTAACAAATAAATCATGCGCATGCAGGGTAAGGACAACCGGTCGGAGTCATAAGATAGTCATGCCCGTGCACTGCCGAGGGTCGAACGGCCCGAACCATAAGTGCACATTTCCATAAAGTACTCACATCTATGCACTGCCGAGGATCGAATGGCCCGAACCANCGGAGTCATAAGATAGTCATGTCCGTGCACTGCCGAGGGTCGAACGGCCCGAACCATAAGTGCACATTTCCATAAAGTACTCACATCTATGCACTGCCGAGGATCGAATGGCCCGAACCAAAAGTGCATCTCTGCCATAAAGTAATCCTCTCTATGCACTGTCGAGGATCGAACGGCCCGAACCAAAAGTGCATTTCTCAATCCGCCGTGGCATACGGCCCGTTCCCATAAGAGTGGGGGAAATCACACTCCGCTCGCGGAATGTAAATTGTAAAGCGGTCACATGCACACACAATATTCCTTTTTAAAATTACTTTTCAATGAACAATTCCTTACACGTTTTCTGAAATTCCATGACCTCAGGGAAATAAGCCGCATGTAACATTTAATTTATTAAGCATATAGTTCATATCAAGTAAAACACAACGCATGATGTGGGCCTAACTACTCGGACATAATAGTAATAGCCGCTACGTACGGACTCTCGTCACTTTGTACGTACGAAGCCCCCACAATTATCACATAAAGGTTAGAAATGAGACTCACCTCGCGCCGCACCTACTCCCCGGGTCAAGAATGCGCCCGAAACTTCGAACTCGACACCCACGGACTCGAAACTAGACAAATGTTATACAAATATATCAATTTATATTCAAAGCATGGAATTCTCCTATTATTTAGTTAAATTCACCATTCTTGAAAATCCCAAAATCCAACCCCGGGCCCGCATGCTCAGATTCCAAAAATTCTCGAAGGAAACACTTACCCATAGTCTAAGGATCATTTATATACAATTTTTATATGATTTCATAGCCAATTCACGGGTAATTTTCTAAATTCTCGAAGGCCCTAGGTTACTACCCAAATTACTAAATTTTCCACTAATTAAGTATTTAAATCCTACTAAGAATGCATGCATTAACCAACTTTAGGATAGAATTTACTTACCTTTCAGTGGTTGGGTCGTGGAACCCTTTTTTCAAGCTCTCAAGTGTTCTAATGGAGGAAGAAAATGAAGAAAAATGAAGAATCCCGTATTTTAAAGAAACACACTGGCTGACAGCGGTTCTGCACCTGCGGCTCGAGGACCGCACCTACGGTCTCGCACCTACGGAAAAGGACGAGGAGGCCTGGGCTCGCACCTGCGGAGAGGAGACCACACTTGCGGCTCCGCTCCTGCAGAACTTTGTCCGTACTTGCGATAGATGGGCTTCCCGCTGGGGGTCGCACCTGCGAGGCTAGGACCGCAGGAGCGGTCCCGCACCTGCGACTGGGCAACTGCACCTGCGGTCACACCAGAACAGGTGCACCAACAGCTATTTCTGGTGGTTTTTGGCCTCGTGTGGTGTCCGAGAGGCACCTGGGCCTACCCGAGCCCCCATCCAAATATACCAACAAGTCCCAAATCATAATACAGACTCGCTCGAGCCTTCGGAACACCCAAAAAAAATGCTAAAACTCGAAATCACACCTCAAAACCCCTAGAACCAAACTTAGGAACTTTAAGTTTTCTGACTTCGCTAACAACGCGCCGAACCGACCTATACTACTCGGAATGACACCAAATTTTGCAGGAAAGTCATAAATGACATAACAGAACTATCCCAGTCTCGAAATTCCGTCCGGACCTCGATAACTAAAAAACACGTCCCAAACCACAATAGGAACCTAAGGAACTCTTATTTCAATATTGGGCGCCGAAATGCTCCCGGGCCATCCAAAACCCCTTCCGAACATACGCCCAAGTCCAAAATCATCATACGAAACTACTGGAACCGTCGAAACTCGATTTCCAGATTGTTTACCCAAAATATTAACCGAAGTCAAACTTGGCCTTAAAAGCCAACCTTAAAGAACCAAGTGTTCGTATAGCACCCTAAACACTTACGAATCCCGAACCACCAGTCCCCGCAAGTCATAAGTCATAATAAGCCGTTATGGGAAGTTTCATTTTGGGGAACGGGGTCTGATAACGCAAAACAAACGGTCGGGTCGTTACACTGACCTTCAGTCTGAGGGTGAAATGCGGTGCTGAGGTCTATCTGGGTACCCATCTCACTATGAAATGCTCTCCAGAAGTGCGAGGTGAACTGGGGACCTCGATCTGATATAATGGACACCGGAACACCGTGCAACTAGACTATCTCCCGAATATAGATATGTGCCAACCTCTCAGAAGTATGTGTAGTAGCCACTAGAATGAAATGCGCCGATTTGGTCAATCTATCCACAATGACCCAAACCGCGTCAACCTTCCACAAAGTCCGAGGCAACCCAACCACGAAGTCCATAGTGTTGCGTTCCCACTTCCACTCCGGAATGGGCATCTACTGAAGTAGGCCTCCTGGTATCTGGTGCTCATACTTAACCTGCTGGCAATTAAGGCACCTAGCCACATACTCCAAAATTTCCTTCTTCATCCGCCTCTACCAGTAATGCTGCTTCAAATGCACGATACGTCTTCGTAGCACCAGGATGGACAGAATACCGAGAATTTTATGCCTCCTCAAGAATCCTCCCTCTCAGGCCATCGACATTAGGAACACATAAACGACCCTGAAGTCTCAGAATACCATCTTCGCCAATAGTAACCTCCTTGGAACCACCCTGTACCATGGTCTCCCGAAGCTCTGCCAAGCACGGATCATCAAACTGTCGAGCCTTAATTTCACCCAATAACGAAAACTGCGCAACCACATGTTCTAGAACTCGACGAGGCTCCAAAAGGTCTAACCTCACCAGGCGATTAGCCAAGGACTGAATGTCCAAGGCTAAAGGTATCTCCTATGCTGCAATGTAAGCCAGACTACCCATACTCTCTGCCTTCCTGCTCAAGGCATCTGCTACCACATTTGCCTTTTCCGGATGATAAAGAATGGTGATATCATAATCCTTCAATAATTCAAGCCATTTGCGCTGCCTCAAATTAAGATCCTTCTATTTGAACAAGTGCTACAAGCTGCGGTGGTCTGTATAAACCTCACAGGACACCCCTTACAAGTAGTTCCTCCAAATCTTAAGAGCATGCACAATCGCCGCCAACTCTAAATTGTGCACAGGGTAATTCTTCTGATGAACCTTCAGCTGGCGTGAAACATAAGCAATAACTCTCTCTTCCTGCATCAACACATATCCCAAACCAACGGGTGAAGTGTCGCAACACACTGTATACATCCCAGAATCGAAGGGCAATACCAGAACTGGTGTTGAGGTCAATACTGTCTTGAGCTTCTGAAAGCTCACCTCACACTCGTCGGACCATATAAACGGGGCATTCTTATGAGCCAATCTAGTAAATGGAGTTGCAATAGAAGAGAACCCCTCCACAAATCAGCGATAATAGCCTGCTAGGCCCAAAAATCTCCTGATCTCTGTAGCTGAAATAGGACGCGACCAACTCTGAACCGCCTAAACCTTCTGAGGATCAACCTTGATACCCTCTCCGGATACCACATACCCCAAGAATTCCACGGAATCCAACCAGAACTCACACTTGTAGCTTTTAGCATATAACTTCTGTTCTCGCAAAGTCTGGAGCACAACTCTCAAATGTTGCTCGTGCTCCCCCAGGCTACATGAGTAAATCAAAATGTCATCAATGAAGACGATGACAAAGGAATCAATATACGGCTTGAACACCCTATTCATCAAGTCCATGAATGTTGCTGGGGCATTAGTCAAACCAAAGGACATTACTAGGAACTCGTAGTGGCCATACCTCGTGCGAAAAGATGTCTTCGGGACATCTGAGGCCCGAATCCTCAACTGATGATATCCCGATCTCAAATCAATCTTAGAAAACACCCTAGCACCCTGCAACTGGTCAAACAAATCATCGATGCGCGGCAAAGGATACTTGTTCTTAATGGTGACCTTGTTCAACTGGCAGTAATCAAGACACATCCGCATGGACCCATCCTTCTTCTTCGTGAATAGAAATGGAGCACCCCACGACGATACACTTAGTTTGATGAACCCCTTAGCCAACAACTTCTCAAGATGCTCCTTTAAATCCTTCAACTCTTTCGGAGTCATACGATACAGAGGAATAGATATAGGTTGGGTGCCTGGAGCTAAATCAATGCAGAAATCAATATCACGATCCGAAGGCATGCCCAGAAGGTCTGAAGGAAATACATCAGTAAGCTCTCGAACAACTGGCACTGAATCAATCGTCGAAGACTCTACGGTGGTGTCCCGCACATAAGCGAGGTAGGCCAGACAACCCTTCTCGACCATATGTCGAGCCTTCAGGAATGAAATAACCCGGCTGGCTGCACTAACTGAGGAACCTCTCTACTCCAGCCTAAGCGACTCTGGCATGGCTAAAGTAGCTGTCTTGGCATGGCAATCTAGCACGACATGATAAGGAGATAGCCAATCCATGCCTAAAATAATCTCGAAATCAACCATGTCGAGCAATAAGAGATCCGCTCGAGTCTTGAACCCACAAATGAAATCATACAGGACCGACAAATCCGGTCTACAACCACAGAATCGCCCACGGGAGTGGACACATAAATAGAAGAACCCAAGGACTCACGAGGGACATCCAGAAAATGAGCAAATAAGACCGAAACATAGGAATACGTGGATCCTGGATCAAATAACACCGATGCCTCTCTACCACATACTGTAATAATACATGTGATCACGACGTCTGAGGCCACTGCATCTGATCTGTCCGGGATAACATAGAATCTAGCTGGAGCACCGAAAGACTGAGCCTCATCAGAATAAACAGGAGCTGGCTGACCTCCCCCTGACTGGCCCCCACCTCTGGACGCCCCCTGCCGACCTGTCCCCCACCTCTAGGTGGCATGATGGCTGGTGCTGGACCCATAGGCTGATAATCCTGCTGCACCGCTTTGCCCCGAAGCCTGGGACAATGCCTCTTAATATGACCTAGATCCCCACATTCATAACAACCCCCAGGTATCATAGCCTGCTGCCCCGAAGAGGAACCCTGAATGACCGGAGAGTGACGTGTACTCTCTGGCATAACACTGAAGTATAGACTGGGTAATCTTGGATAACTGGGATAACCACTGGGTGAACTCTGAATGGCTGGAGGGCGGTAGGAACGCTCTGGCATGGCGCTGAAATGAGACCTCGTTGGAACACCTCGGGGAGGTGGTGGGGGTGCTGAATATGGAGTCCTGTTGGGCTGACCTCTACTGAACTGACCTCTGCCTCTAACTGGGGCACCTATGAAATCCCCGGAGAATCTGGCTCTCTTGGCCTACTGACCCTACTTTCTGCTTCTCGATCGATAGCCCTCAATCCGACGAGCTATCTCGACCACCAGCTGATAGGGAGTCCCTATCTCCACCTCTCGGGCCATGTTGTCCCTAATACCGGAGTGTAGCCCTACTACAAATCTCCGCTCTCTCTCAGCATCAGTTGGAAATATCATAAGTGCGTGGCGAGACAACTCTGAGAATCTAGCCTCATAATCTGTCACTGACATCTATCCCTGCTCCAACTGCTCAAACTGATATCGTAGCTCTTCCCTCTCAAAGGGTGGGATATACCTGTCTAGAAACATCTGAGTGAACTGCTACCAAGTGATAGGAGGAGAATCTACTGGTCTGCTGAGAATATAAGACTGCCACCATCTGCGACCTCTGCCATCTAGCTAGAAGGTAGTGAAGTCCACTCCATGGGACTCTAATATCCTCATATTGTGCAGCCTGTCCCTGCACCTGCCAACAAAATCCTGGAATTCCTCGCCTTGCTCATCCCCGAAGACTGAAGGGTGCAATCGATTCCATCTATCCAATAACTTCTGTGGATCGCCGTCCGCAGCTGGTCTAGGCTCAGGTGCTGCTGCTACAGGCTGGACCCCACCCACGGGCAGTGTACCCGGGGTATGATGAAATGTGGCAGGATCTACTGGAAATAAACCAGCCTGGGACATGGTGTCCATAAACCTCATCATACGACCCATGATCTCCTAGAAGCCTGGCCCCGTCATAAAGTCCACTGGAGCAGGACCTGCTGGGGGCACCTCACCCTGCTCCTCTAAGTAGGATCCTCTAGTGGTGGTACGACTGGAATAGCTCGGGGACAGCCCCGTCCGCTACCTCGGGACGGTGCCCTCCCCCGGCCTCTGCCACGACCTCGAACAATGGGGGTAGCGTCCCCTCCCGGGTCTTGAACATTGGATGCACGCGTCCTCACCATCTGTGAGAGAATAGAAGAATGAGATTCAGTAAGCCATTGACTGCACTATAGAATAAAATAATAAGGAGAGGTTTTTCCTAACACCCTATAGCCTCCCGAAGATAAGTACAAACGTCTCCATACCGATCCACAAGACTCTACTAGGTTTGCCCGTGACTCGTGAGGCCTACGTGAACCTAGTGCTCTGATACCATGTTGTCACGACCCAAAATACTAACTCAGGTCGTGATGGCGCCCAACACCGGGGTTAGGCAAGCCCACACTTAAATTACTAAGGATTTTTCCCATGCTTGATTAAACATCCCAACACGTGCCAAGTTTTAAAGTTAAAAACATTAATATAAAAAGATAGTAAGCCATTTTTTACCAAATTCAGTCGTAAAGAGGAGTGAGCCAATATATATATACAGACCCGAAAACCAAAATAACCACCACGTGTGTGCCAGGAACTAGTGTCACAAGTCCTACGGGCAACAGAATATACAAAAGATATAATATACAGTCCCAATGTTTGAAATGAGTAGACGGGAAATAAGCCAAAAGAAAACTCCATGGTACTGTCGAGGATAGGAGAAGCAGCTCACCGTGAAGTCAGGTCCAACTATGATCAGAATCGAGCTCCGGTCTGATAACCAGATGCACCAGCCTTAGAACCTGTACAATTAAGTACAAAAACGTAGCATGAGTACATAAACAAATATGTACCCAGTGAGTATCCCACCTAACCTCGAAGAAGTAGTGACAAGAGGTCGACCTGACACTCACTAAGGTCCAACAAAATGATTAGCAAGATATAATATCAGTAACAAACATACAAGGATGATAAAAGTAGTAAACATTTAAAATAACAGTAATTCAAATAAATACTGGAAGTAAATATACAACTTCTACTTCATTATTCTTTTCTTTCCTTTAAAAATATATCTGACCACTCAAAATCCATAAAAAGAATCCTTAACAATTTAACATGCGCATACAGGATAAGGACAACCGGCCTAAGCCATCATAATGATCATATATGTGCACTACCGAGGGTCGAACCACCTGAACCATAATATATATCTTTCAATCTCGCCGTGGCGTACGGCCCGCTCCCATGAGATTGGGGAAAATAACACTCCACTCGCGGAATGTAAATTTGCGAAGCGGTCACATGCACACACAATCCATAATTTATTCTTTATAAATTACTTTTCGTGAACAATAACTTAAAATTACTTAAATTCCATAATTTCAGGGAAACAAGCCGCATGTAACATTAATCACTAAGCATATAGTTCATTTCAAGGAAAAACATAAGGCATGGTGTAGGCCTAACTACCCGGACATAACAATAATAGTCGCTATGTATAGACTCTCATCACTTTGTGCGTACGTAGCCCCCACAAACTTTGTGCATAGTCATTTAAAGCACCTAAGGTGATAGTTCTCTCTTACAAGGTTAGAAAGGAGACTCACCGTATGTCGAATCTACTCCCCGGACCAAGAACGCGCCCGAAACTCCGAACTCTACACCCGAGGACTCGAAACTAGCCAAATGTTATACAAATACATTAATTTATGCTCAAAGTATGGAAATCCTCCTACTACTAAGTCAAATTCATCATTCTTGAAGAAATCCTAAAATCCAACCCCAGGCCCGCATGCTCGGAATCCAAAAATTCTCGAAGGAAACACCCACCCATAGCCTAAGGATCATTAGTATACGATTTCATAGACAATTCACGGGTAATTTTCTAAATTCTCGAAGGCTCTAGGTTACTACTCAAATTCCTAAATTTTTCACTAATTAAGTAGTTAACTCCTACCAAGAATGTATGCATTAACTAACTTTAGGATAGAATTTAGTTACCTTTCAGTGGTTGGGTCGTGGAGTCCTTTTTTCAAGCTCTGAAAGTGTTCTAATGGAGGAAGAAATGAAGAAAAATGAAGAATCTCGTATTTTAAAGAAACACTCTGCCTGGCAGTGGTTCCGCACCTGCGGCTCAAGGACCGCACCTGCGGTCTCGCACCTGCGAGCAAAGGCTCGCACCTGCTGAAATGGACGAGGAAGCCTGGGCCCGCACCTGCGGAGAGGGTACCACACCCGCGGCTCCGCTCCTGCGGAATGTTTTCCGCACCTGCGAGAAATGGGCTGCCCGCTGGGGGTCGCACCTGCGAGGCTGGGCAACCGCACCTGCGGTCACACCAGAACAGGTGCACCAACAACTATTTCAGCTGGTTTTTGGCCTCGTGTGGTGTCCGAGAGGCACCTGGGCCCACCCGAGCCCCCTCCAAATATACCAACAAGTCCCAAATCATAATACAGACTCGCTCGAGCCTTCGAAACACCCGAAACAATGCTTAAACTCAAAATCACACCTCAAAACCCCTAGAACCAAATTTAGGAACTTTAAGTTTTCTTGACTTCGCTAACAACGCGCCGAACCGACCTATACTACTCGGAATGACACCAAATTTTGTAGGCAAGTCATAAATGACATGACAAAACTATTCCCGATCTCGAAATTCCGTTCGGACCTAGATAACTCAAAAAAAGTCCCAAACCTCAATAGGACCTAAGGAACTCTCATTTCAGTATTGGGCGCCGAAACGCTCCCGGATCATCCAAAACTCATTCCGAATATATGTCCAAGTCCGAAATCATCATACGAAGCTACCGAAATCGTCGAAATTCGATTCCGAGGTCGTTTACCCAAAATGTTGACCGAAGTTAAACTTGGCCTTAAAGGCCAACCTTAAGGAACCAAGTGTTCTTATAGCACTCTAAACACTTCCGAATCCCGAACTAGGAGTCCCCGCAAGTCATAAATAAGAATAAGCGGCTATGAGAAGTTTTATTTAGGGGAACGGGGTCCGACAACGCAAAACGACCGATCGGGTCGTTACAATAGAGGGTCATTTATTGGAATAGATGAAAAATAAAAATAATAACAAATGTCAACTTATTTTGAATACTTATTATTTCATTCTTATTTCTTTTATTTTAGATTTTATCCAAGTTAATTTTTAATACTATATTATAATTGATTCGATTTTATTTTTTAATTTCTTTCATCATCAGTGGTCTTTTTTTATTGAAACATATATATTTAAGCCAAGATTTTGTCAACCTGAAGATTGTTTTAATTGTATGATGAATTTGAAAAATAATAAAATTAATTTTTTTTGCTAATTAGCTATTCAAAATACGTAATTGTTTATTTTTAGCAATAAAGGATATAAATTATATTTTATTGCTTTAAATTCTTAATATTAGCAACCAAATTTTGAAAATTCGATTATAATTATATTTTATTGAAACTGTTTTTTGTCAAATGGTAAGAAAATCAAATGAGTGGAAAATAGTTTTTTTTTAATTTTAAAGTATTTTAGTATATAAAAGAGTTTCACCTAAATCAAAACATAAAAAAAGTTACTCTGCTATCTTCCAAGAACGTCGTACGTCCTCTTTCTTTTTTGATTGAATTCTTGGTATCTGTCCAAAAGGATAAGCTTCTAAATACCAAGTGGTTATGTCCTATTTGGTTAGTATTTTTAATTCTTTTCTTTTCTTGCCATTTGTATGTAATTTATTTATGTGTAAAAATTTATATAAAATAAAATATTAATATTTTTGAAGTTTTAAATATTAATTTTTTTTATGTAATCCAAATAAGGAAGAATGTAATATATAAAATATATCGATGTTCACATTAATATGAAGTATACATGCCTTTCCAGTCATCTCATCACGTCTGAATTCGATTTGTTTAATATGTTAATAATAAGTTGTTTTCTTAATAGTAAGTCATAGTCATCAGTACACTATTAAGCACGTTTTTTCCCTTTAATATTTAGAATATAATATCCTAAGCGTGTCGAAAAATTGAGAAGAATAAAGAAGTAAGATCAGGGAATAACGTACTTGCATAATTGTTCATTAATTAACAATGATAATATTTTATAAAGGCGTGTTTCGCATGGGATGCAATTAAACAATTTGCAAATGTATTAGACTGTATATATTTTGCTAGAAATGATACTTTAATTTGAAGTTTAAAAATGTTACATCATGCATATCAACATCAAAATCAATTTGATCCAATCTCTTCACACATATTTTGCCAAAGTCAATTGTTCAATTGCTCATTTTTAGTAATATGATTAATGTGGTAATCGTTAATTGTATCACTCATCCAACGGTCAAACATTAGTTTAATTAACCATATTATGTAAATTTGTTTAACTTATGCTAATTTGTTACACCATCTGATCTGACCATGATGATATGTATCAACAAATTTTACGTGTAAACACAATATATACAACTCTAGGCCGCCATCTAAACCTTGACGTGAACAACTTTTACTGTCTTACAAACTTCCAATTATTATAATAATAACTTATGTTTTGTCTGTTTTCTAATTAAAAAGAAGAAAAAAAAGCAATTTTAATGAAAATTTACCATCATCTCATATAAATAACTGATATTCCAAGAACACAGCATAACATCAACTTCCTGAATCTTCTTCTCTGTTCACAAATACAAAAGTCGTGTTTGTTTGAGCGTAATTTTCAGGTGTGAATTTCAGCTGGATACCGTATTCAGAATCAGAAGAGGATATATTCATCAAGAGGAGCCAAACAGGGCTCTATGAAATGTATGTAGTATTCAAGCTGTTGATTATTGCTGGTGAGATTGTTGAAGAAGAAGTCCAGTGGGAAAAATAAAGATAAAATTCTACAACAACACCTCTTTTGCTATATATTCGGAGAATCATTTGATTTCCAGGAAAAAGAAATTCAGGTACGAGATTTTGAGTATTTGTGGATTCATCATTTTCATCAGCAAAATCCTAGCCGCAACTGTAAAATTCCCGCCAGATTTTCATTTTTTGTATTGTATTGTTACTGTCTTTCATAATTATAGGCAGATTTAGAATTAAAACCAATGGGCGTACAATATAATTTGTATATATATATATCTTCAATCCTAACTATAGGAAGTTGGTATATGCACTTATTGCGCTGGTTCTGCCTCAGAATTCATTCCGCAGAATTATTATAGTAAATGCTGATTTTATGATTTGAATTTCAAAATTTCGAAACGGTCTTTAAGAATATGTGTTAAAAAGAAATGTAATAGTTTCAGGCTAGTTATTTGAGCAACGGCAACAATGATGATGAAGAAACAGGGTGCGGAAGCTACTGGAGTTGAAGCGGAGTTGGTGAAATGCGAGTGCTGCGGATTGACGGAGGAGTGTACGGTGGCGTATATAGCGAGAGTTCGAGAGAGGAACGGAGGGCGGTGGATTTGCGGACTGTGCGAGGAGGCAGTGAAGGATGAGATCATGAGATCGGAGTCGAGGATTGGGGGTGAGGAGGCTCTGAATCGGCACATGAATTTCTGCAAGAAGTTCAGAGCTTTAAGGCCGCCGCCCAATCCAACGGAGGAACTGATATCGGCGGTGAAGCAACTGATGTTAAGGAGTTTGGATTCACCTAGATCAAATCCGGTGAGTAGACACGGTTTGGTTAGATCTCAGAGTTATATTTCAGCAATTGATAGTTGAACGGACAGTTCAGTGATCAAAATGTTATAATTCAAATCGGGTGCTAGGAGTTCGTGGCATCATGGTCATTGTTGAAATGAATGCCTTTTGCATAGTTGCTAATATTGAAAGAAGGCCATTCAGGTAAATTAGTATTAGTCTAGTAGATAATAGAGTTAGACTTGAATAAATTTTGCTGCTTAAGGTGGTAAATTTAGTTTAAACTATTGTTCAATTCTAAAGGTAGCTTTGCTGTTAGACACTTCCTTAGTGAAATTTCAACTTTTCTCTTGTTTGTTTACTATTGGAGCAATTGAATACTAGCTTTAGTTTTCTCTACGGTGGCGAAACTATGGATTTTTTTAAGGGTATTCAAATTTGAAAGAAGTGAAAAAAAAATACCGACAAAGGATTTTCAATATATGTTATATACCTCTAAAATGTAATATTTTACCTATATACACAGTGCAATTTTTCGACGAAGGTTGGTCAGTTGTTCACCCTTGTGATAATGTGGCTTCGCCACCAGAGGTGGATCCAGGATTTGAGGCTATAGGTTCCTACCGCAATTTCAAATTAATATGCAATAATATCTGGGTTCACAGTTAAATATTTACAAATATTTAGTGAATTTCTTAGTATAAATGGGTGTATGCAAAAGTTACTTGGTTCCCGAAAACCATAGTCAATGCTCTATGTCCGCCCCTGTTCGCCACTGTTTCTCTGATGCCATACTTTTGGTAAGCTTTGGTTTTCTTGGAAATTATTCTGTTCGGATTTTCATGAGAAAAAGAAAAATGGAACTGTTACTGATTATACATGTAGTTTCTTTGTGATTTTAAGGTTGAAAACACTGATCTGGAATTCATTGGTGATTAGGACTAGCTGATGAGATTAACAAAAGGACCTGTCTTTAGTCTGTGATGGTAATCAGGAGCTCATTTTTCTACTGCTTCTGGTCCAAACCATTCTCACTCGGGGCACTTTAATCACATTTCATTAAGCGCGTGAAGGAAGTATTTGGACAATTAAAACAATAAAATTGTAGATTTGTCTCTGGTCATAGACAGGAGTGTTGTTGTGTACAACCGATAGGCAATAGCAAAGCAAGTACTCTAACGAATGTTGTATACAGCCGAGATAGCAAAGCAAGTACTCTATCGAACAGGAATTATTGTACCGCTCGACTTAAACCAAATTCATCTCTGGTTACCAAGGGGATATTGCACAATAAATTGTCCATGCTAAAGACTGTGTATATAGCTTACGGACTGTTCCACCAAACAACTACTTAAATGGTCAAGTACAGTGGAGTAAAAAGTCACTCTCTATCCTACTGTGTGATTGGAATGTGAAAGTGCGAACAATTTAAGGGGAAATTGCTTATTCCGAGCAGGTTGTTTGAGACGAGTCAGGAACTTAAATGTAGTCTTTTTAGACCAGTGTGACATAAATGTGTGTAAAATAAAAGGGTGACTATATTATATATAACGCGGTTTTAAACCGCGCTATACTTTAACGGTGTTTTAGCCGTTAAAGTATAGCGCGGTTTAAAACCGCGTTATACATATATAGCTGACTTGATGGGACGGATATGTATAGCGCAATTATAAAGCGCGCTATACCTTTTTTGTGGGCCCACCAATAAAGCCCCTGGGCTTAACTGACATAACATAATTCAAATGGGTATAACACTCTTTAAAAGAGCGCTATACCTAAAAAATTCAGCCCGCCTCCCCCGAGCTAGGATGGCCTTATTTAAAGGCATTAGGATTTTACAACTTTCCATTCAAAAAATATTCTAACTCCCGTTCAAACTTTTCTTCTTGTTAAATTCTCAAGCATTTTTTCATAATGTCTGAAGAGCGAAAAATAAGGGTTTCATTATATTGGGAGGGTGAGGTTATGGTGGCGAATAACTCTGTGAACTATAGTTTATCCCTACGGTGTCATGTTAAATTGCCACTTACAATGGAGTACGATAGATTGGTATCATTGTTATGTAATAAAATGAGTGTGAGGAAACGTTCGGTGAACCTTAAAGTAACCGGAAGATATCCGTATTCCGTCACTCCGCAAGGGGTTGCTTGTTACGCTGAGTTTAACATCGACGATGATGGAACTTTGAGAGATTTTTTGAGGACTCCGGATGAATACCGGGAATTTATTGTAATAAAAATGTTGGAAATGTACGTCAAGGTTGAAGACGTTCCCGATAATAAGGTTGCGCATAGTAGGGATAACCCCCAGTCATCGAGTAGTTATTCTGGAGCAGTTTTTGCCGGACAGGTTCCGGATGAAAGAGTTTGCATTGATTTAAACTTATCACCACCGGCGAATGAGCAGCGAGAAAATAATTTCTCTCCTGCTTTACATAATCCACAAGACGAGTGGTAAACTTCAATATTTCTTTGTGTTATGATGTATATTTTTGTTGTATTGAACTTGTATTAACGCTCATATATTCCACAGGGAGTACCAGCCAGATATTAATTTTACAAGTTATGAAACCAGGCCCAGTTGGAATATGCCTAGTTTTGGTGTGTTGAATCATGGTGGTCCATACGGGAGTCATCACCAACAGAAAACTGTCCATCATGGAATGTCATCACACTACAACTTGTAAGTGAAGTGATACAGCTATATGGAAAGTATTTATTAATTTCAGTAGCTTATTATTTTGTTGTTTGTGCAGTGAAAACGAGCAATTTGAACCACCTGTCCTCACTCAATTGCCCGAAGACGACATATTAAATCGGGATCTGGCAGACGCACAAAGTGAGAAAGATAACAGTGATTATGACAACAATGCCGATGATTCCAGAGACGACATACCCTTCCCTCGTGAGGATGGCGATGAGGAGGATGAGAATGAAGGACATGATTTGACGAGGGAGTATGCTCCACCCCCTGTTAGACCAAGAGTGTATGAGTCCCAAGTGCCGTTTCATTCAAGGAAGATTCCCTACCTTGATAACTTTCCAAGTATGCCGGATGTGGATGCTCTCACAAGAGATTTTGATAAAATTTGGACAGCAATGTGGGATGATTCTAGACCAGCGGTGCTGGAAAAGGGCATGCTTTTTTTCCTGATAAAGTGCGCATAAGCAGGGCGTCAAAAATGCACAACGTGAAAGACTGTCGTGAGATGATGGTATGTGAGTCAACTCCAGAGGTATACAAGGTTGTTTGCCGCAGATGGTTTTTGGGTTGTCATTGGATGCTACGTGCGAGCAAGAAGAAAACAGGTTTGTGGCAAGTGTGTAAATACATTCCCACCCACAGATGTGAAATGGACACATTCAACGGGAATCACTTCAACTTGGATATTTACTTGATTTCTCTTATTCTTATTCCACACCTTGAAGCGTCCATAAGGTATAAAATCAAGAGTGCATTACATCAGTCAACCAGGAATATGACCATACCATTACCAAAAGAAAGGCATTTCTCAGGCGCAAACGTGCGTTTGAAATTGTTTATGGTAATTGAGATAAGTCATTTGCACCTCTACCCAGGTATATGGCTGCACTGCAACACTTTAACCCTGGGACGATTGTTGAATGGAAGCTTGAGCGGAGTCCTGGTAAACTAGAATATATATTCAATTATGTGTTCTGGGCATTTAAATCAGCAATTGATGGTTTTCCGCATTGCCGGCCGATAATATCCATAAACGGAACTCATGTATATGGAAAGTATGATATCAAGTTGTTGGTAGCCGTTGCAGTAGATGCTAATGGACAAATATTTCCTCTAGCTTTTTCTATTTGCGCCAATGAAAGCCAAGAGACGTGGACGCTGTTTTTGAACCATTTGAAAGAGCACGTTGTCAAACAACATTCCGGTATTTGTCTAATATCTGATCGGCATGGTGGTATCTTAAGTTTTGTAGAGAACTTGCATGCATGGCAAGAACCTTATTCCTACCACTGTTACTGTGTGAGGCACCTGAAGGCCAATTTCCAGAAGGCACATCCCAACAAGGACCTGCATGATTTGATGTGGATGGTAGTAACAGACCACCAAGAGCATAAATTCCAGAGGCACATGAAATCTATCAGGCATGAAGACGAGAGAGCCTATCATTGGTTGATGCGACACGAGCTTCACAAGTGGCCTTTTCATGCGATGGTGGAAGAAGATGGGGAATTCTGACTACAAACATGTCAGAATATTTCAACGGGTTATTGAAGTCGGCAAGAGGATTGCTTGTCACTGCCATGGTGCGGATGTCGTCCAAGCAGATAGCAGAGAGGTTTGTTGAAAGGACTGCATCTGCAACGTCATTAATGGAAAGGAGTGTTGAATTTATGCCATTTCCGATGAAGAGATTTGAGAAATACAGGCGGCCAACACATTAGCATTCATTTTTGCAGTATGATCACGACATAAATATTTTTGAAGTTCACACCGCTATCCATCAAAACTGGGGGAATAATGTACGTACAATAACTGAATCTAGAAGGTTGTGCTCTTGTGGGAAATGGTCCATCTACCACATGCCGTGCTCACATGCCATGAGGTGCTTTCAACATGTTGGTTTAGGGCCAACCAACGACGTTGATAAACAATATAGTGTTGCTGATTACTTAAACACATATAGTGGGCAGTTGCAGCCAGTGGGTGCTGAGCATTATTAGCCGTCGGAACCATTTAAAATGGTGTGTAACAAGGACTATTTGCATCTAATACAGGTGCAGAAGAGAATGCGTATAAGGAACCAAATGGATGTTAGCGATACCGTTTATGCGCGCAAATATGGTATATGCTCGCAAACAGGACACGCCCATTGAAAATGTCCTTCGGCTGGTTTGGGTGGCGGTGGTAATCAAGCTCGTGGCGGGTGTTCTTCTAATGTGCGCAACTATCAATGAATTTATGTTGTAATAAGTAGTTGTTTTGTTTATGTTGGAAGATGTATCAAATAAAGTTATGTTTCCATTGTTGTTAAATCTTATTGATAATTAACATTTTTCAGTTGAGTAAATTAATGCATTTGTCCCTCCCATTCATGTAATAAAAAATAGTATAGGATTAAAAAACGAAAAAATATGTGAATATAGTTAATAAATAAAGTTCATAAATAGTTGAGTTAAAGGTATATTTTTGATAAATACTACGTTATGTGAATAGATATAGCTAAGCTAAATACTACGTTATGTGAATATATATAACACAGTTAAATACTACGTTATGTGTGTTATCTTGTCGAACTGAAAAGCTGCCGCCTAAGAAAAAGTTGTTTTGTATCCGACATAATCTTTTACACACAAAGCATAACACTATTAAATACTATGTTATGTGAATATATATAGTGCGGTTAAATACTACGTTATGTGCGTTGTCTTGTCAAACTGAAAAGCTGACCGCCTAAGAAAAAAGTTATTTTGTATCCGACAGAATCTTTTATACGTAAAGCATAGCGCGATTAAATACTAAGTTATGTGAATATATATAGCGCAGTTAAATACTACGTTATGTGTGTTGCCTTGCCTATAAATAACGACTGCACTCTAGTTATTTTCTGCGCTTAACCAATAGCAAAACTTTCCATAAAAGAAAGGTTTTTTTTACGCTTTAACAAATGTCTGAACGCCTTTATGTACCAAGGTGCGAGTGCGGCAAAAAAAGGCATGATGAAGGAATGTTGGGATGATGGTGAAGTTGGACGCCACTACTGGATGTCTGTGAACAAGTTTTATAGGGTTCCCGACGAAATATTTTGTAATTTTGAGGTATGGATTGATGATCCCCTGTAATCAGGAATGCTACAAACAATCTTTGCAGTTTCTTCATAATTTGACCTTAAAACAGTAGGAATATGAAAGAGAATATAAACGAGAAATTTCGGAGTTGAAGGAGAAACTGAAAGAGACATAATTGGAAAAAAATAAGCTTGAAGATAAATTTAAGTGGTTGGAGCAGAAAATAACGAGCGGCAGTGACTAGAAAATGACATGTATGTATTGAGTGTACTGCTTTATCTTTATGTTTCCCGTGTCATGTATTTTCATTAGTTGTACTGAATCTAAATTATGTTAAGTTGCTATGTTTGTGTTGGTATTGTAGTATTAAAATAAAGAAGGAACGGGGAAATATAAAAATAATGCGCATATTATGTAAACATAAAAATTGTTGTTATTATTCACATAAAATAATTTTATTACATAAAATACACAATAAAAAATCAATGCGTCCCACATCCTGTGTGCTTCTATGCAGCCGCTGGCCTGAGGCGCATCCCATCTCGCCCGACAACGCTATCGAGATCATCCTCATCACGTCGCCTCTTTATAGCAGGATGCGCTGCAGCATGATCATCAGTGGTGCTGGCAGGATCGGTAGAAGGGGTCGTCGATCCAGTAGAAACCTACAGAAGAATAAATTAGCTCAGTATAGGAAAATAAATATTAAGTCACAACAATTTAGATTGTCTTACCATGGTCTCGTCGGGCTCCTGAATAAAATCATCGGCCACAGCAATGTCAGCATCGCACAAAGGGGCCTCCGTGACGGGCGGGGATGAAGCCTTAATAAGAAAATTAATAAAGTTATAGAAAATAAATGATAAAAGTAAAAATAAATTTAAATTTAATACTAATAAAAACCATACTTGTGCCTGTGATGATGAGCCATAACTCAGTCGGCGCCCACTATCCAAATCTCGGGTCGGCAGATCCTCACCAACGGTCGATGGGCCGGGGAAGTATGAATCCCAATCCTCTCCGGTAAGGTCCGTGCCCATGATCAATAATGGACCTGACGGGGTCACCTGCGAAGTCCTTGGAGTGAGCTGCATACCAAGGCTGTATGACGGCATGCTGCTGGGATACTCGTGCGGCTCATGTAGGTCACCCAGAAGATCAACATCATCAACAGGGGCCTCCACGCCCCCTTTATGGGCACCAACTCCTCGCCACCCACCACGACCCCGTGCGGCAGCCCTTCTTCGTGGGGTATCCTCACCTCGAGGGGCAGCCCTGCCTCGTCGGGCACCCCCTACCTCGTGCGACACCCCTGCCTCGCTGGTACTGCTCTGGCGCCATATAAGCAGGGCCATGTCCCAAGCGCTGTCCCTCCCGGGCTCGCTGCAGTGTCCGAGCGTCCAACTCTGCGACATGCCGGCCATAATCGTGCAAAGCGGTCGCTCCCTCGCCGGCATGCTGCTGCATCTGCAGTCCCAGCTGGTAGAATAGATGTAGGCCAATATCCTGCACAACGTATAAAATATAAACTACATATATTGCACTAAGTTACAGTTATATAATTAACAGAAAACATACCAGGGCCTTGTGCCGCCCGACGTATGGAACGTACCGACCGCCAAATTGATGAATGGGATTCTTGACAAAAAGTCGGGTAACGCGGCGGTACCAAGGCATATAGAGCTGAATAGTCTCCGTATGGATCAGTGAAGGGGAGGCGGAATCAGGTCAGCTCGCTGGTCCCAAGTATGGACCTGCGCCTCTAGCCATGCTACATATGCGTCGTCCACCCTAGAACGATCATCACGCTGATAATGTGTAGCCTCCCATGTAGGCCCCCTCGGTATATACTGCGGACGGCCAAACTGTCGAAGTACCCGCTCCGTGGCATGACACTCCACAATATCGAGGCACATCAGCTGGACGGAAGTGCTCCAAATCAGTCGGCTGACCGAGCAAAAATCGGGCAGGCCACCTATCAAGTCGTCGTTGTATGGTGTCCAGATGAACTATCAAATAACGACAGAAAACGTGAGTATGCACAACACATGTGAAGCTATACCAAGTAAGTTTAGGTACACATTTACCTGTGCGCCCTCCAGTATATCCAACACATCCCTGCAAAGGGGGAGATTATGTCGAGCATCGTAATCTCGTACATATCCACGCCGGAGAACCCACCTCCTAGCTAGAGGGAGAAACAGAGGTGGTACATCCGGCTGTAATGGTGGTAGAGGTGGCTGCAACTGCAGGAACCGCTCTCAGGCCCAAACCTAACATACAAAGTTGACGTAAAGTTTAAGATAAATTTTGACTAGATAGAATTGGATGGGAATGAACAGAGGTATTCGAATATGTTGTCACCTGTAGAAGCGGAAAAAATCCACATACGTCATACTTGGTGCCTATGCTCGTCCCGCACAAATGCCTGTACATGTAGGCGAGAACAGCAGCACCCCAGTTGTACTTGGGTAAATCATCTAGCAGTTGAAGATGATGAAGAAATCACAAGCTGAATAGGTTCCCCGAAGTGTTCGGGAACAAGACCCCACCAAACAAAAGGAGCAACAACAACCTCGTATACGGTGAATATGTAGATCATCTGTCTCGTCGGTGATGCTGGGGTGAAATATCTCCAAATGCTGTCTAATAGTTGTCAAACTCATGCGACTGGCCCCTGAGTATGCAGTCTCCTCCTGTGGCATGAAGCCAGTGAACTGCAGCAGCATGTCCAAATACTGGCCACGTGACATCACTCTCATGCCCTGAGGCAATGCAACTGGCAGTCCATCAACGGGCAGCCCATATAAAACCTCCACGTCCTGCAGCGTGATGGTGGCCTCGCCAATGGGCAGGTGGAAAGTGTGCGTCTCCGGTCGAGCTGCAATCGCCCAATCTCAAATATCCTGTAGAAGCCCGTATCCCGCAGGCGCTGGACTACATGGGGATGGAGAACTCTGTCCCTCATAAAATTCCACAAGTCGTCCACTCTCCTAGTGCGGAGAGTCTGCGCCAGTAGCTCTCCCTCCCATACGTAGGCGGACCTATGATCGCCCTGTAACACTAATAGCTCATCGGAGTCAGGTCCGGGATGCATAGGCGGCGGCACGTCCATGTCGTCTATTGTAAATTAAACAATATTAGTCGTATGTTTGATCTGTAAATTAAATAATTATTTTTTATCATATTTAATTTGACAGGATATATATCTATGGGTTCCAGGCTCGATATTTGAGGCCCAGTAGCACCAACCTATCCTGAATTCTTATGTGTGTCAATATTTTTATCATTTTGTGTGTTTATTTTATTAATTTTTGTAAATTGGACAGAGTATATATCTATAGGTTCCAGGCTCGATATTTGAGACCCAGTAGCACCGACCTATCCTGAATTCTTATGTGTCAATATTTTTATCATTTTGTGTGTTTGTTTTATAAATTAAATAATTATTTTTTGTAAATTGGATAGAGTATATACCTATGGGTTCCAGGCTCGATATTTGAGGCCCAGTAGCATCAAGCTATCATGAATTCTTATGTGTATCAATTTCAATATGTTTATAATTTTGTATATTTGTTTTATAAATTGAATTGTTAATTTTTATAAATTGGACAGAGTTTATATTTCATCTATCAGTACAAGGGATACTTAAACTATAGGGATTCTATACTAAAAGGCTCTACATTTTACTATGCTAAAAGGCTCTACATTTTACTACGCCAAAAGGCCACTAGTCTTTAAGAAAATAAATAATCTAAACTATCACGACCCAAATTCCCAACCTTAGGGATCATGATGGCGCCTAACACCACACTTGCTAGGAAAGCCAATATTAGAGTTCGATTAGCTATTTTTCTTTGATTATCCATTTAAACATAATAAAATAAATTTAAAGTAAACTTAATCTAATGGTTTCCAACGAATAAATCCAAATATAAAATGATAAACAACTAAATAAACCGAACCACAAACTAATTATATAAATAACTCTAAGACTACCCCAGGGTCTGGTTTCATAATTCACGAACTACTAAATAATACTACAATTAATGGGCTGAAAGAACTAATATAACTGTTGTAGGAAAATTATAAAACAGTCTCTACGAATTAAGAGAAGACTATCGGGATCTGCGAACGCTGACATATATACCTCGTGTCTCCGGGTAATGGATGGCAGCTACTAAAAATCTCTACTGCTGGTCGGTACCTGGATCTGCACAAAAGAGTACAGAGTGTAGTATCAGTATAACCGACCCCATGTACTGAGTAAGTACCGAGCCTAACCTCGACGAAGTAGTGACGAGGCTAAGGCGGGGCAATTATAACTTAACCTGTGACAATATATGTATATAATAAAGTAATAAAACAATTCTACGCAAACAAGAAAAATATAATTGCAACAATGAATAAATAAAATAACTCAGTCGCCTGTTCCAGGCCTCGGCTGTCACCAAAATTTCACACAAATATCCAAGTTTCCAAACTTAAATTTAAAATAACCAACTTTGCAAGATATGGGAAAACGGTAGGATAAAACAATAAACTTCCAAATCTTTGTAATTAAAATCAGTAAAATATTATTATCCTTCCTTATCACTGTCTTGTTGCGGCGTGCAACCCGATCCCACCTATCCATCTTTATCTCTATCATATATTTTCCTTGTTCACCCTTATCACTATCATTTATTTTTCCTTGTCTACTCTTATCACTATCATTTATTTTTCCCTGTCCACCCTTATCGCTATCATATTGTCCACCCTTATCACTATCAATTGTCCACCCTTATTACTATTAATTTATTTATTTATCAACTTTTCAATTTTCAGGCCAAGCCTTTCACAACACTTTTATCTCAATAATTGTAAACAGAAAACTGTACTTCTCATAAACTCATCAATATTATCACAAAAAAAATGGAACCGGCAGGAATACATATATATCTCGTAAAAACAATGTCAACCCACTCAATCTTTATGTGCCACAATAAAATCAAGGAAAACACTAATACTTTTCCAAAAATAATTACAACCAGACTTAACAATAAATTAACAAGCTAAGTAATCATAAAAACAACAATGGACATGAAACAATTAAAACCTGAGCAATTAAATATTGAAAACGGGGAAGGGATCATGTAAACAGACAATTTGGTGGTGCATAGATACTCGTCACCTCACCTATACACCACATACATGCATTTTCACACAACAATTAAGTTGGGGATTCCTATTCCCTCAAATCAAGGTTAAACTAAGCACTTAACTCAATTTCGCAGGCCACTCACTGTTCAATTATAGCTTTTCCTCTTGAATTCACCTCCAATACACTCAAATCTAACCATAAATAACTTAATATCATTAATTAATGCTAAAGGAACCAACTTTACTGAAAATTATAATTTTTCCTAAGTTTTCTCAAAAAAAGTTAAAACCCGACCTCGGGCCCCTTGGTCCAAACCCGACCCCGGGCCCCTTGGCTATATAATCACTCTTCTGCGCCTCATAATGCCCGATATGGCAGCCTCATGTAGAGGATCATGGTGTAGCTGCCGGCAAAGTCTCGCGAGGGCATATAATCTCATAGCCGCTTGGGTATTTTCCCAAAGGCATAGGACCTGGGCAGACACTATTGGGCTAAACCTTACCTTACTAATTTTATCAAGGCATAAAATAGCCTCACCTACTAACATGCATGTAAAAAGAAAGAACTAGCTAGAACTAGGTGTTCTATGATCATCACGGAGTTTATAACATACTCTGTGATGATATTACATAAAACTATGCTAATGTGATGGTAGAATAAAAATATGTAGAAATAACAGTGATGCTCACTCTTCTCTAATTTTGTGAAGTCTTCAACTTGTAGACGCTTGTCTTCATCCTCAACTTTCTTCAAAATGTCTTCTAACTTCATGGTTTCTTTTTTGAACAAGTGGACTTTGTTGACGTAGTTGGAAAAACCTGTTTTTGTTTGGCAACTCTCATTGGAAGTCGCCTTATGTTTGCATCTTCACTCACCTTGCCGTCCCAATTTTTTTCTCTTGTATGTGTCTTCTTCCTTTATCCGCTATGCATAGGTGATAAATCACCTTTCTTGTTGCCTATGCCCGGCATTGATTTAGAATATCATCTTCCTCTCCCTCTTCATACATATCTTTGGCTACATTCACTGGAGGTGGCATGCCTTGATCCAAACCTTGTGTCGTCAATGTATTTCCATATTGTATATTAGCCACCATTGACTTGTTTTGTTGTATTGCTATGTCTTGCACCTTATTTCTGTTCTTGTTCACACGGCCAGTGCTAAAAGCAGTGGGATTACACAGATTTGCAGATTTCGAGCTTACCATCGCATCCAGTAACTTTTTTTCCTCCAACTAATAACTGGAACAATTGCATTCTGTTGTTGATGTCCTTTTTTTTGCTCTTGCACGACTGACTTTGGAGTGCTTTCAATTAGCTGCTGCTTTTCTGGATTTGATGCTGCTTCATGTAGCTCATTCCCAGAACTAGCAGCAGGATTTTTCAAAACTGCTGTTGCTGCTTTCCAACAGTTGAAGGTGTTATTGCAGCTCCTGAATTGCTTGCATTCTGCTGCTGCCGCTGCTGCTGCCCAGATTTACCAGGTGTTATTGCACCAGATTTTGTGTTTGTTCCTATATGTTGCTGTCCAGATTTAGGCACAAAAGCTAGAGCTTTTGCATTAAGTTTGCTACTGGAACTTAATATCGTGGAGCGGCTAATTTTTGGCATTGATGGTGAGCCAACTGAAAGCGCACCTTCATCCTCGCTATATTGATCATCATCCTCTGACAAATTTCCAGCATACTCATCACCCCAGCCCTCATCATCATCATACTCGCGCTGGTCTACCCATAGTTTAGATTTGATAGACATCCCCCTCACATTTGCCTGTATAACTTCATTTATGACAGCATCAATTGTCCTGCGTCGCCTCCATATTCACTACAAGATTCCAAAGATTGTGATGACACTTCAAACGCGGAGGTGTTCAATGTTACCAAAGGTTGCTTAACTATATTAGTATGCAACATCATCGCGTTTTGGGCATCTTTGATGATTTGTTCCACGTGAGGACTGGAAAATTGCAAGGTCGGAGTATTAGAGCTATGTGCTTGATTGCCCGTTAGCTCCCCCGCAACTGGAACAATGTCCAATGGAACACCCAATGCATCAAAAGAGTTAGAACACTTAAACTCTGCTGCTGCCTCCAGATTTTTATGACGTGAAGATACCTTCTTGCTAGGTGATCGATGCACTACAGACCAGCCCTTAGCAAGTGTTTGTTTCCCATGTTGAGAACCTGCTTCTAGCATATCAGTAGCCTTCTTGTTAGCAGATGTTCCACCAGCTTCACTAGCATCTCGCTTGCCAAGAATTCCAGTAACACCATCTCCTTTGTCAAGTTCCTGTCCATTCCTGTTAGCATCAGTAGGTTGAGAGGTTGCTTTTAGTAACCTGTTGATCCTTGGCTTTTCTTTGGTCATTAGGAGTTTGCCTAAAACCTTCAACACATGCTACTGCTGATTTCTCCACTGGTTCAACAAGTGCAACAGCTCGATCACCTGTTGCTTTCAATGCAGCATTAGTCTCCAAATTTGCACCTTGACAACCACCATCTGGACATCCTGTGTTTTAACCAAACTTGTAGCATGTTCCTTCGAAGCCTTATCAATTGCAGCAACAATACCTTGAACTTCAGAAATTTGTGCAACAGCTGGCTTCAACTGCCCAGCACCTTTAACCTTAGGATCAATTTCTGCTCGATCAACAATAGGTTTACCTTCATCAATTGATTTAGCAGTGTTCCCCTCCATAACAACACCCTTTCGCCCAGTCGTTTTAGTGCCAACAGTGTGGTCCTCAGCAGCATATTCAGCCAGAGTCCCTTGCTCACTTTCAACTTGAACACTTGTATGTTTAGCCTCTACATTGACAGCCTTAGAATCTGTAGCAAATCTTTGATCACCAGCTGCAATATTATCAATAGTATCCTTCCAATTTGCACAGATGCATCCGCTCCATCGACAGTTACCTTTGAACTTACAGCAGTTGATGCAACCGTTGCATCCTTAGTAGAATGCAAATTGTCATAAGCTTGCACAACTGGATCTATTGCGTTGCGAATCGTCGCTAAGGCCGTTTTAGCAGGAACATCTCGTGTAGGTTTAGGTGGACCCTTATCAATTTTAAAAGCATCACCTACAGAGATATCTGTATTTGCTCGATTCATCTCATTATTGTTGTTCCCAGTAAAAATATGACTTCCTTCTGCACTTTGCAATACCTGCTGCTCAACTGGACGGGTAGCCTCTATTTGCCCAGCTCTTTTAGCATTCAAATAGGCCCTAAAATCTCCTTTTAGTTGCTCAATATTAGCCGTCTCACCAGCAAGTTTTCCATCATGCACTGCCCCTTCTCCACTCTCCATTCCATCAGCTTCCTTTGCCTTACCATTCATCAAACGACATGATCTTTCTTCATGTCCTTGATGTTTACAAAAGGTGCAATACTTAGTTAAATGGTCATAGGTGACCTCCTGATAATGTTCAACTGTTTTTCCAATAGCTCCATCTACAATTTGCAACCTAATTCTCTTAGGGTGTTTGTCTAGGAGGTCAAGTAACATCTTAACTCTAGCAACACTTGGTCATGTTCGATCTTGAGTAGCTTTATCCACAACAAGAGGCTTCCCACACGCTGCAGCAATTAACATTAATGGTTTTTTCGCAAAAAAAATTGGCGGCAGCTCATGAAACGAAATCCACACAACTGCTTTTGACGTTTCTTCTCTTGGATTGAAACCTAGTGTCCACGAAAAAGTTCTAAGGAAATATTCCTGACCCTTAGACTTTATATAACCAGTAGATTTAGTCACCACATGGACATAGTCCTCGTACACATCGAGCCTAACTAAAATATGACGAAATTCGAGTTGGCCGATATTACATCTACCTTTAACGTCGAACTGGGCTGGAATAAGCTGCCTTAACTACTGCAAATCAGGTTTTCCATATGAAAACTTAAGAATAACAACTTGAAGTAAGCCTTCTTCAATGGTGAATGCATTAACCTCTTCAATGGTTAATTCCACCGTTGGTTCTCCATGTTCAAACGTTACAGGACATAACTCCAACTTTGACGATTTTGCGGCAGATTGTTTTGCGACAAGCTGCGATGCATATGACTGTTTTGTATTATGATTAGGTTGTGTTTCGCTCTTGTTTTGGATGGACTCTCCCACAGCTTGGAGATGGGGAGAGACGATGGCAGCCATGGATGCCCTAGTTCACCATGTCGCAAGAGAGAAAAACGCCAGAGAGAGTAGAGAGCTTTTTTTGGGTTTTTTTTCTATTCTTTATGACCCCCCAGGTCTAGTACACTATGCGTTGGCGGGGGATTCTGTGCGTTCGCATAGCACAAAGAGGAGGGTCATTATATTATACTCTATGCGTTCGCCACAAAGGCAATGCGAACGCATAGAGTTAAATGCCTGGGCACCAGAAAATGGAAAAACTAGCAACTTTTCAAGTGTATAAATATCCCGTGGCCAATCCGAAGTTCACCCGAGCCCTCGGGGCTCTAAACAAAACATGCACGTAAGTCTAAACACATCATAAGGACTTGCTGTGCGATTAAATCATGAAAATAACATGTAAAACTATGAATTAAACTTCAAAACTCATCATTTTTCCCAAGAACACTTAAAGTTCATTATTTCTCAACCGGATGTCCAAATCACGTCAAATAAACCCCGTTTTTCACCAAATTTCCCAGTTAACATTTAAATACTACAACAAATCAGTACCGGACTCCGGAACCATAATACGGGCCCGATACTAAGAGTTTCAAACATTAATCCTTTTTTTATTTCATTAATATTTCAGCAAAATAATTTCTTTCAAAAATTGATTTCTAAGGCTTGGGACCTTGGAATTCGTTTCCGGGCATACATCCGAATCCCATACTTTATTGTGGACCTCCCGGGATTATCGGAACACAGATACGGGTCCATTTACTCAAAAATTTGACCAAAGTCAACTATAATAAAATTTTAACTCTAAAAATCATTATTTCTCATATTTTCACATAAAAGCTTTCTGATTTCACGCTTGGACTGCGCACACAAATCGAGGTATTTAAAATTAATCTTTTTATGGCTAATAAGCCTAGGACGAAGTCTAAATTCATAGAATGACCTCTTGGGTCATCACAATCTCCACCTTTAAAACAAACGTTCGTCCTCGAACGGACATAGAAAATTATCTGAATTGGCAAACAAGTGTGGGTATCTACTTTGCATGTCCGACTCAGATTCCTAAGTAGCTGCCTCAACAGCGTCGGAAGACTCCGCCTCAGGCCTAGCTGGAAATGCATATAGTCGGGGACCCAACCACACCTCTGGGAGGGCCTCCACCTCTAGCGGGCTGACCTCCAACTATAACATTCTGGCCTCTACCTCTAACTACCTGACTCCTACCCCTTGCTGGCTGGGCAGGTGGTACTGGAGCTGGTGCCGGAACTATGGCACGAGAACCTTGATGCTGAAACTGATTACCTGCATATTTCGGACAAGTCCTCCAGATATGCCCAAATTCACCACCTTCAAAACATCCCTCATGATACGTAAACTGACCCGGACGAACCGGTTGACCACGATGAAAACTATGTAGAGGAGGTGCTTTAATGGGAGCTGAAGGAGCACTGTAGACTAACTGAGCAAAAGAAGGCAGATAAGAACCACGACCACCCGAAGTACCATGTGAATCCTGTAGTGCTGAATGAAATGGCCTGGAAGAATGGCCGCTGCTAAATGAAGTCCCGCCTCCAGATGAGGCACCACTGAAACCACCGGAATGACGAGGTCTCTTGTCAGACCCCTGACCTCCCATCCCGAGAAACGACTCAACCCTCCAAGCCACATTAGCTGCGTCTTGGAAAGAAATCTCGGTCCCTGTCTCCTTGGCCATCTGGAACCTGATGGGCTGAGCAAGACCCTCAATAAACCGTCTTACCCTCTCTCGGTCGGTGGGAAGTATCATAAGAGCATGACGGGCCAAGGTAATGAATCTGGTCTTATACTGAGTGATAGTCATAGAACCCTGCTGGAGACGCTCAAACTGCCTCCTATAATCCTCTCTCTAGTAATAGGGAGAAACTTCTCTAGAAATAAATCGGAGAACTGGGCCCAAGTCAAAGGCGGTGACCCAGCTGATCTAGCCAAACAATAATCTCTCCACCAGGTCTTGGTGGGACCTGACAGACGAAAAGTAGCAAAGTCGACCCCATTGGTCTCCACTATCCCCATGTTCCGTATAACCTCGTGGCAGCTATCCAAATAGTCCTGGGGATCCTCTGAAGATGCATCGCTATAAATAGTAGTAAACATCTTGGTGAACCGGTCCAACCTCCACAAAGCATCAGCAGACATAACTGCTCCATTAACGGGCGGCACTGCTGCAACTGGCTACTGGGGTCTGAACCGGAGTATGGGTAGCAGGAGTCTGGCCCCCTCATCCAGCCTTAGATACGGCTGCAGCAACAGGGAATGTGCCGGTCTGGGCCAGACTCTCCAGAAGGCCCACTAAACGGACCAAAGCATCCTGAAGAATCGGGGTAGCAATAAACCCCTTGAGGACCTGAGCTGGTCCCGCTGGAACGGTCTGAGCTGGAACCCCCTCATTAATCTCGATATGAGGTTCCACAGTTGGGGCTGCTGCCTGAGCAATGGGCTGAGTCCTGCCCCTGCCTCGGCCTCTAGCGCGGCCTCGACTTCTGCCCCTAGTGGGAGTTGCTGCTGCTGCTGCTAGAGGACCGAAATGTTGGTCAGCGAAAGAGGAAGCACGTGTTCTCGCCATCTGCGAGAGAATAGAAGAACCCAATCAGTATTTGAGATGACAAGAATCGCACGATAGAATAGAAATAAAATGGAGTTGTTTCCTAACTCAATAGCCTCTAAGAGATAAGTACATACATCTTCGTACCGATCCTTCAGACTCTACTGATCTTGTTCGTGAATTGTGAGATCTAAGCAACCTAGTGCTCTGATACCAACTTGTCAAGACCCAAATTCCCAACATTAGGGATCGTGATGGCGCCTAACACCACACTTGCTAGGCAAGCCAATGTTGGAGTTTGATTAGCTATTTTCCTTTTATCATCCATTTAAACATAATAAAATAAATTTAAAGTAAACTTAATTTAATGAATTCCAACGAATAACTCCAAATGTAAAATGATAAACTACTAAATAAACCGAACCACGAACTAATTATATAAATAACTCTAAGACTACCCTAGGGTCTGGTATCACAATTCACGAACTACTAAAGTATACTACAATTAATGGGCTCCAAAGAAATAATATAACTGTTGTAGGAAAATTATAAAATAATCTCTACGAACTAAGAGAAGACTCTCGGGATCTGCGAACGCCGACAGATATACCTCGTGTCTCCGGGCAATGGATGGCGGCTACTAAAAATCTCTACTGCTGGCCGGTACCTGGATCTACACAAAAGAGAGCAAAGTGTAGTATCAGTAGAACCGACCCCATGTACTGAGTAAGTGCCGAGCCTAACCTCGACGAAGTAGTGACGAGGCTAAGGCGGGGAAATTATAACTTAACCTGTGACAATATATGTATATAATAAAGTAATAAAATAATTCTATGCAAATAAGAAAATATAACTGCAACAATGAATAATAAAGTAACTCAATCGCCTGTTCCAGGCCTCGACTGTCACCAAAATTTCACACAACTTTCCAAGTTTCCAAACTTAAATTTAAAATAACCAACTGTGCAAGATATGAGAAAATGGTAGGATAAAATAATAAACTTCCAAATCATTGTGATAAAAATCAGTAAAACATAATTATCCTCCCTTATCACTGTTTTATTGCGGCGTGCAACCCGATGCCACCTGTCCATCTTTATCTCTATCATTTATTTCTCCTGTCCACCCTTATCACTATCATTTATTGTCCCCTGTCCACCCTTATCACTATCATATTTTTTCCCATGTCCACCCTTATCGCTATCATGTTGTCCACCCTTATTACTATCAATTTATTTATTTATCACCTTTTCACAATTCATGCCAAGCCTTTCACAACACTTTTATCTCAACAATTGTAAACAGAAAACTGTACTTCTCATAAACTCATCAATATTATCACAAAAAAATGGAACCGACAGGAATACATGTATATCTTGTAAAAACAATGTCAACCCACTCAAGCTTTATGTGCCACAATAAAACCAAGGAAAACACTAATACTTTTCCAAAAATAATCACAACCAGACTTAACAATAAAATAATAATCCAAGTAATCATAAAAACAACAATGGAAATGAAACAATTAAATCTTGAGCAATTAAATATTGGAAACGAGGAAGGGATCATGTAAGCATATAATTTGGTGGTGCATAGATACTCGTCACTTCACCTATACACCACACACATGCATTTTCACACAACAATTAAGTTGGGAATTCCTATTCCCTCAAGTCAAGGTTAAACCAAGCACTTACCTCAATTTCGCAGGTCACTCACTATTCAATTATAGCTTTTCCTCTTGAATTCACCTCCAATACACTCGAATCTAACCATAATTAAATTAATATCATTAATTAATGCTAAATGAACCAACTTTATTGAAAATTATAATTTTTCCTAAGTTTTCTCAAGAAAAGATAAATTGAGATAACCGATAACTATTTGTACTTTGGGGCAACTTAAAATATAAATAAAGTGAATATATTTACTTAAGATATTAAGGATTTGATGACTTTGAAAATTGAAAAATTTTCATGTAGCAAATTTTTTTATAAGGTAAGAAAAAAATTAAATAGTAATTAAAATATATTTTTAATAACAAGAATAATGAGGTTATATTAATGTTGGCAAGTCTGGCAAACAAATATTTTATACATGAAAAAAAAAATTCTTAAAATGATAGTGAAAACATTATTGCAGAAATTAGATTTTTTTTGCGATTAATATCTTAAGTGAGTATTGTTAGGTTAAGTTAGAAAGCATAACAAGATTTTTGAAAATGCGGTCCCAACAGAGAAAATAGAAGAATAAGATATATATATATATATATATATATATATAT
>ML384316.1:0-44185 GCA_005239525.1 Nicotiana knightiana | reverse complement strand
GGTGAAGTGGAGATGGAAATGGAGCTAAAGAGATGCAAATACGTCGAAAGATACGCGAAAGGAAAAGCCCGGGCGATAGTCGGGCGACAGAGCCAAACACCCTGACCCTACCTGGCGTTAGCCAGGCATTTGGGCTGAAAGGACAGCCCTACCCTGGCGTTAGCCAGGCGTTTGGGCTGAAACGCTAGCCCTAGCCTGGCGTTAGCCAGGCGTTTGGGCTGAAACGCCAGCCCTAGCCTGGCGTTAGCCAGGCGTTTGGGTCCAAACGCCAGGGTCCCCAGTCGGCCAGAAATCGAGTTTTGACGGGTTTAAGTGTTTTCCAATTGAAATAGAAGTCTCCTACACGGTTAGGGTTCACCCTAAACCTATAAATAGACTCCTAAAACACAACTACAAGGGGAGATTCACAGAGATTCGAGATTAGAGTGGATCAAAGGCAAAACATCAATTTGTACATATTTTCTTCTTTACTTTGTAGTTTAATTATGCAAGTTATTTTAGATTTTATTCTTATGAATTTGTTTAGCTAATTTCTTGTGGAACCCGTTGGGGAATAAACTTATTGTGATATTAATATAGCTTTGATTGGTTGATTAAACTCTATTTGTTCAACTACGTTCTTGTTGTAGTTGATTGAAGGGCCCTCAATTAGCTGTGCCTATTTATTATGTATCTACTTGAGAGAGAGTGCATATTTAGGTAATTGTTTGAACAACACCACTCCCAGAGTATAGACGAAAGTCATAACCGAGGGTTTAGAGGTTGGATTAGAGATAACGATACTTCGGGTGCAATCTAAGTGAACTGTAATGCAATCTAGCTAGCGTAACTTGAGAGAGTGCGTCTAGTAAATTATCATAATTACTTGAGAGAGATTTATGGTAGATAGAGTGTTCATGATTGATAGAGACGATTAATCAAGCTATACGAAGTATCCGAGAAGTAAGTTCACCAGCGGGGGAAACCATAACCTTAGATTTTTATTACAATTGTTTATACATTAGCGTAGTTAATCTTTACTTTTAATCTTTAGTATTAGTAATTTAAATAACATCAGGTGACAGCTGAGTAGTATTTTAACAGCCTGCTTGATACGTCAATTCCCTGTGGGATCGACTCTGGGCATAATACCCCAGGATTATATTTGCAACGCCCGCTTAGTCTTCTACAAGACTTACTTGAGCGTGATCACCTATCTCGGGGACAAATCTACTTGTCGCTAGGACACGAATTTACATTCCTGAAGTATATGTTTAAATACTGCAAATATTTTTCAGAATTCTTACTAACTTGGTTACCTTTTATTTTTTCTTTCTTTTTTTATTATTCCCATCCACTATAGTTGGTTCACACATACTGATCGTCAGCTTACCACACCAGATCCAGATGCCCTCCACATCCTCCTCCTCCAAGTGCATCAAAAGGCAAAGGGAAAGCTAAGATGGACGATATGGGTGGTGTCAGAAAAGATAACTCCACACATGCTGAGAATGTGGAAATTTCTGATGGTCAGAGTGTTCCGGCACCAAATGACTTGGTTTCGCAGCTTGAATAGAAGATACTTGAGCTACAGGGTGAGCTTGAGCAGGTCCGTAATTTGGAAAACCTCTCCCTCACACTAAATGTCCCAGATATAAACCATCCAAATACCCAAAACCTGTCACCTCCTCAGAATACACCCAACCAACGCCCGCACCCCACCAACATACAACCCCTCCTCAAAATCCTTTATCCATACCTACACCTCCTCAACATCAGCATCTCCCTACTCAATGTCTGCAAACCATTTATCACACTCCTCAGAATACCCCTCAGCCTACCCCCGATCCCAAATTCAACCAATGATCACAACTACACCCAAACCCCTGGCATTCACCAAAACAACCTTATATATGTGGAAACCTTACTCCAATCCGCTCAGCCAATCTCATATACACTGGAATCCGCCGGAAAGGACCTGCTCATTAAGATCATGGCAGAAGAGCTCAATAAATTCACAATCCGGGTTCAGGGTGTTGAAGGAGGAAAAGAAATCGAAGGTTTGAATTATGAGGATTTGTGCATTCAGCCAGATGTGGAACTGTTGGAGGGTTACAAACCTCCTAAGTTCGAGATGTTCGATGGAACGGGTGAACCAAAATTTCATTTAAGAACTTACTGTGATAAGCTTGTAGGGTCCGAAAAAGATGAAAGAATTCACCTGAAGCTATTCATGAGAAGCCTCACTGGAGACATAAGTCAAAATCCCCAGAAATGGTCTAATTGGGTAAGCATGGCATCAGATTTCATGGACTGATTCAGATTCAAAACAGAAAATGCACCAGACGTCTTCTATATCCAGAATCTCAAGCAGAAGCCCACTGATACTTTGCGCAAGTACGCTACTCGATGGAGATCAGAAGCAGTGAAGGTCAGGATGACATTAGATGAAGAGCAAATAATAAGTTCTTTGTCAGGGCTCATGATCCACAATATTACGAAAGGTTAATGGTGATCGAGAATCACAAGTTCTCTGATATTATCAAGCTCGGAGAAAAGATCTAAGAAGGTATCAAAAGTGGAATGGTGACAAATTTCGAGGCGCTGCAGGCCACGAATAAAGCACTACAATCAGGTGGCATATCAAAGAAGAAAGAAGTGGGAACAGTAATGGTTGCCCTAGGTCCGAAATCTCTATTTGTGTACAAAAAATCTCCACCCACATAACAACCTTCACCTCCTAGATAGCTTCAACCCGCTACCACCTACCACACCTATAATACCTAACCAGCCTATTATCATTCACCTCCAACTCGTCCAAGTTACCAAAAACCCACGCCCAATTTTGATCGCAAACCACCCAGACAATACACCCCCATTACTGGACCTATTGACCAATTGTATGAAAGATTAAAAGTTTTTGGATATGTCACCCCTATTCCCTTCATGGCTATGGAAAACTCATCACAATGGGTTAACCCAAATAAGACGTGTGCTTACCATTCCGGTATGAAAGGACATACTATTGATGAATTCCGCACCCCGATTGATAAGATCCAAACACTGATTGATAACAAGTTCATACAAGCAAAATAAACCACACCCAATGTCCGCAACAACCCCTCCTAGATCATAGGGGTGAAGGACTCAATGTAATAGAAACCGATGAAGAATGGGATCCTGAGGGATCAATCGGACTTATTCGGGAAGGTGATGATCCTAAGAATCCGGCAGTCACGCTCAATCCCATTGTGGTACAGGTACAACTGCCAGTCAAAGTTGAGGTAGCCGCATCAGCTCCCTTTGAAGTAAAAATGACACCACCTGCAGCTACACCTACTCCGTTTGAGGTAGAAGTATCCACCCCTTTCACCATGACGGTGGAATCCACACCACCCTTCAGTTCCAACGTTGTACCTTGGGATAATGTTTCCGAATCTAGGAGAAAAGGGAAAGTAAAGACGGAAGAGTTCGGTGCTACACAAGGAATGACCAGAACAGGACACACCTGAGAATTTAGGAGAGACCAGTAAGCAAGCATCTAACAAACAACCCGTCATTGAAACTGATCCAGACGACCTTTGGAGGAACGTAAAAGCAAGGGAGTATTCTGTTATTGATCATCTGAAAAAGACTCACCGCCCAGATATCCATAGGAATGCTCTGATGAAGGTACTGAATGAACCATATGTGCCCAACAACATTACTAGTGGAGAAATGGCCAACATGGTGGGACAAGTGTTACAAAGCCACAATATCACCTTCCATGAAGACGAATTGCGACCTGAAGGATTGAGCCACAACAGGGCACTGGACATCACAGTGCAATGTGAAGATAAGTTCATTGCCAGAGTCCTGATAGACGGAGGGTCCAGCCTCAACATCTCTCCCCTGACAACTCTGAAGAGGTTGGGCAAGGGCCTACATGAAATACGAGCAGGATCTATGAACGTGAAAGCATTTGATGGGTCACAAAGAGCCATGATTGGAGAAATCAACCTATGCTTGAAAATGGGTCCTACCTGGTTCAATGTTGAATTCGAGGTGCTAGACATATCCGCCTCCTACAATCTGTTACTAGGACGGCCTTGGATACATGCCGCTGGAGCTATCGCATCCACTTTGCACCAAGAGGTAAAATTTGATAGGAATCATTAAGAAGTGGTCATCCATGGATATGTGAGCAACCCCATTTACACCAATCAGATTGTTCCGGTGGTAGAAAACATAAGGAAGTTAGATGGAGAAACCTACCATCGTATCGAACGTGTTAACGCGATTGAGAAAGATAAATGGTAGAGTAGCAATATAGAGAGCATACTGGCATGGGCATGGTTTGAACCTGCCAAGGGGCATGGTAAAAAGCTTCAAGGTATCTCCAAACCAGTACAGCTGAAGTGCCATGACACAACCTTCGGGCTCAGATATCAGTATACCTGGCAGGAATATCAAAATTGGTCGCCACTATGGCATGGTTCATACTATCCTCTTGAGCAACCCGTGCAGCCCCTGAATCAGACCTTCCAGCACGCCGATAGAATATGGGGATCAGAGGAAGAAGAAGCCTTGGTAGCATTGAGGAATTTGTTCTTAGAAGACAATGATATGGATTGTTGTGTAGTAGTTGAGAAGGAGGAGGAAGAGGAGGAAGAAGGCCTCACTATCTAGACTGTGGAGAGACTAGCATTCCTCAAGAACTGGATGGTTAGACCATCAAGGGTCGAACGAGTATCGGGGTAGCAAGGCTGAAAAGTATTATTTACTTTTTTGGAAAAAAATGATTTCCTCTTTTGCATTTTATTTTAAATAATATTTTCAATGTTACAAAACGTTATTTGAGTTATTGAAAATCATTTTGTTTAACGCTTTAAATGGCTTGATGTTTTATTATTACTATTTTTCTTTCGTATCTTCATCCCTACAACATTACTATTTCTTACCTTGATGAACCAACAACTGTGACATGTAATGAGACAATGCAACAGGACATTGACTCAGAATAAATAGAAGATGAGGATGTAATACCTGAGGAAATTGTCAGAGAAGTGGAGAATTTTGAGAACAATCCCAAGTAAAACATGGACGAGACCAAGATAGTCAACTTGGGACATTCCGAAACCCTCAAGGAAACCTGCATAAGCATCCATTTGTAACCTTCAGAGAAAGAAGAATACACTTGGTTCCTGAAAGAATATAATGATATCTTTGCATGGTCATATGATGATATGACAGGGTTGAGCACATCCATAGTGCCTTACAAGTTACCTACAAATCCAATATGTCCTCTAGTGAAGCAAAAACTCCGGAAATTCAAGCCAGACATGAGCCTGGAAATCAAGCAGGAAGTCACCAAGAAGATCAAAGCCAAGGTCCTCAGAGTAGTTGAGTACCCAACCTGGTTGGCCAACATTGTACCAGTTCCAAAGAAAGATGGTAAAGTTAGAGTCTCTGGTGATTATCGGGATCTAAATAGAGCGAGTCCCAAGGATGATTTCCCACTGCAAAATATACACATTCTGATTGACAATTGTGCCAAGCATGAACTCCAGTCCTTGTAGATTGCTTCGCGGTTTACCATCAGATTTGGATGGATGAATAAGACGCAGAGAAAACAACCTTCATTACACCATGGGGAGTGTACTGCTACAAAATGATGCTGTTTGTTCTGAAGAATGCTGGGGCTACCTACATAAGGGCTATGGCAACGATCTTCCATGATATGATACATAAATAAATAGAGGTATATGCTGATGATGTCATAATCAAATCCAAGAGGGCTACAGATCACATAGCAGATTTGAGGAAGTTTTTTGACAGGCTACGGAAGTATAATCTAAATTTAAATCACACAAAATGTGCATTCGGGGTTCCTGCCGAAAAATTGTTGGGATTCATCGCAAGTCACCGAGGAATAGAGTTGGACCCTTTAAAGGTTAAATCCATCCAGGAATTACCACCACCAAAAAGCAAGAAGGATGTGATGAGTTTCTTGGGACGTCTTAACTACATCAATCATTTCATAGCACAGTCCACAGTAATATGTGAGCCGATTCAAATGCTGAAGAAGGATACCGCAACCAGTTGGACCGAGAATTGTCAAAAGGCTTTTGACAAAATCAAGGAATACTTGTCCACACCACCAGTCTTAGTCCCGCCAGAGCCTGGTAAACCACTACTACTCTACCTTGCAATGTTAGATGGAGCCTTCGGTTGTGTTCTGGGATAACATGACGAAATGGGAAGAAAAGAGCAGGCCATATACTACTTAAGCAAGAGGTTCACTTCTTATGAAGCACGATACTCTCAGCGGGAACGCACTTGTTGCGCTCAAAAGTTGAGGTATTACTTCTGTGACTATACTACATACCTCATATCAAGGATGGATACCCTGAGGTACATCTTTCAGAAACCCATGCCTACTGGGAAGCTGGCCAAGTGGCAAATCTTGTTGAGTGAGTTCGACATTATCTACGTAACTCAGAAGGCAGTCAAGGGACAAGCATTAGCAGATCATCTTGCTGAGAATCCTATAGGAGGAGAATACGAATCCCTAAAAATTTATTTTCCTGATGAGGAGGTATCATTCGTAGGAGAAGATATTGCTGAACCCTACGACGGTTGGCAGATAATTTTCGATTGAGAAACAAATTTTAAAGGAGTGGGTATTGGAGCCGTCTTGGTATCAAAAACCGATCAACATTATTCGGTGTCTGCAAAACTCAAATTCCCATGCACTAACAACATGATGGAATATGAAGCCTGCATATTAGGGCTCAACCTGGCTGTTGATATGAATATTCAGGAACTATTGGTAATCGGCGATTCAGACCTGCTGGTACATCAAGTACAAGGAGAATGGGCTACCAAGAATTCCAAAATAGTTCCATATCTGCATTATGTAGAAGAAATGAAGAAGCTGTTCACAAAGATAGAATTCTCGCATGTCCCCAGAATTCAGAATGAATTCGCATACGCATTGGGCACCTTGTCATCACTAATACAACATCCAGATAAGAATTTCATCGATCCCATTCCGGTGAGGATCCATAATCAGCCGGCATACTTTGCTCATGTTGAAAAAGAAACGGACGGAAACCCCTGGTTCTACGACATCAAAGAATATTTGACAAAAGGAGAATACTCGGAATATGAAAACGATACTCAGAAGCGCACCCTTCAGAGATTGTCCAATCATTTCTTCCAAAGTGGAGGAACCCTATACAGGAGAACTCCCAATCTGGGACTGTTGAGGTGTGTTGACGCAAAAGAGGCTTCCAAATTGCTCGAGGAAATACATGCCGGAACCGACGGCCCACATATGAACAAATTTATCTTGGCCAAGAAGATACTCAGGGCCGGATACTTTTGGATGACCATGGAAACAGACTGCATACGGTACGTTCAGAAATGCTACCAATGCCAGATACATGCAGACATGATGTGGGTGCCGCCAAACGAGCTTAATGCAACAAGCTCACCTTGGCCTTTTGCTGCTTGGGGAATTGATGCCATCGGCCCAATCGTGCCCACCACCTCAAACGGGCACCGGTTCATTTTAGTGGCCATCGACTACTTCACCAAATGGATTGAAGCTGCATCTTACAAAGCGGTAACCAAGAAAGTCGGCACAAATTTTTTCAGAGACCGGATTATTTGTAAATTTGGAGTTCCAGAGTCCATCATCACTGACAATGCCGCCAATCTCAACAGTGATATGATGAAAGCCATGTGTGAAACTTCCAAAAATCAAGCACAAGAATTCCACAGCAACATGCCTCAAATGAATGGAGTCGTAGAGGCCTCCAACAAAAACATCAAGAAGATACTAAGTAAAATGGTAGAGAATCACAAGCAATGGCACGAGAAATTACGATTCGCCTTACTGGGATACAATACCACAATCCGCACATTAACCGGGGAAACTCCCTATCTGCTGGTTTATGGTACCAAAGCTGTCATTCTCGCCGAGGTAGAAATTCCTTCTTTAAGAATCATACAAGAAACCGAACTCCGCGATATAGAATGGATAAAGAACCACTATGAGCAATCAGCTCTCATAGACGGCAAGAGGATGAATGCAGTATTTCATGGCCAGCTCTATCAGAATAGAATTTCCAAAGCTTTCAATAAAAAGGTCAAACCAAGGCAGTTCACGCGGGGGCAACTGGTACTGAAACAGATCTTTCCACATCAAGATGAGGACAAAGGGAAATTCTCTCCCAACTGGGAAGGTCCTTACATGGTTCACAGAGTACTGACATGAGGAGCACTTATACTCGTAGATATGGACGGAGAAATCTGGCCAAAGCTTACCAATTTAGATGCAGTCAAAAGATACTATGTGTAAACCACTTTATGCTTCTTCATATGATGTAAATTGAACTACGCTCGACCTGATTCCCGTCTAAGAGGGGATACGTAGGCAGCCCTGTGGGTTCGGTCACAATTTAATAAAATTTTCATTTTCCTCACAATCAGAAACTGGTGCAGAATTTTGAGGAGGACTTTCAAAATTCTGAAGTAAGTTCAGTCAACCGCAGCATACGGAACAGTCAGAAAGTTCATCTAGTTAATTGGGGCAGAATTTTAAGGATGACCCTCTAATTGTGTCACATTTACTGGTTCATCTAACTAATTTTTAAGCTGCATATTACATACACGCATGCTTTTGAAAATAAACTTTACTTTTAGCCAAATGCTACCCTTGACAACTTAAGCAAGATCCTCAGACAGAATGGAGCATATCAAGCAAGAAAAGACACGGACCAACCTCCCCCACAAAACTCACAAATTTTCTTTGGATGCAGGACTATATAATCATGATAAGCATCATCACAACAATATAATTGCTATGTATAAAACACATTTCCAGCTAAGAACACTTTGCTCTTACTCTTACACTTGCATAAGGCTAAGCATTGCCTTCTCTTTGCATGAGACTAAGCCCTCTCTCAATCATTTGCATGAGGTTAAGCCCTGCCTCCCTATTTGCATAACGCTAAACACTGCCTTCTCTTTGCATGAGACTAAGCCATGTCTCAATCATTTGCATGAGGCTAAGCCCTGCCTCCCTATTTTCATAAGGATAAGCACTGCCTTCTCTTTGCATGAGACTAAGCCCTGTCTCAATCATTTGCATAAGGCTAAGACCTGCCTCCCTATTTGGGTAAGGCTAAGCACTGCATTCTCTTTTCATGAGACTAAGCTCTTTCTCAATCATTGCATGAGGCTAATCCCTGCCTCCATATTTTCATAAGGCTAAGCACTTCCTTCTCTTTGAATGAGACTAAGCCCTGTCTCAATCATTTGCACGAGGCTAAGCCCTGCCTCCCTATTTGCATAAGGCTAAGCACCGCCTTCTCTTTGCATGAAACTAAGCATTGTCTCAATCATTGCATGAGGCTAAGCCATTCCTCTTTACTTGCATAAGACTAAGCACTGTCTTCTCTTTGCATGGGACTAAGAACTGTCCCGAATCTCGCAGGAGACTAAGCACTGTCTCTCTTGCATCGTAAGCTCCGCCCTTAACTTCGCACAAGACTAAGCTCTGTCTTGTTATCTCAATAATCATGTCTCCGCACCTCATAGGATGAATATAGCCAACTTGTTCAAAGGCGTCATAGTCTGAAGGCACCATCCTCATAGCCGAAAGACATCATGACATGGCCTGAGGATCTCTCAAACTTGCATATCATTTTTCAAAGGCGTCATGGTTCAGAGGCATCATTTTCATGGCCCAAGAACATCATTTCATGGCCTGTTAATCCCTTATGCACAATTCATAGCCTGGGACGTCATGTTCTAAGGACGTCATCCTCAATCATCCAAAGACAGTTTTCATGGTCCGAAGGGAATTTGCATCATGTCTAAATTAACGCAAATTTATACGTATATGCTTGCAATCCATCTTTTGATTTGCAGGAGACCTAGTGAGTAACTGTTATCCCAACAAGAGCAATCCCGCTCTCGTTCCTTCCAATCATTTCAAACCTGACCACTCACCATAACCATTTCATCCTATTCGAAACCTTTTGTCCGTCCTTGTTACAACTCCGTTGGTTTATTCCACCGGTGGATCCAGAAATACACACGGCCTGATTCCTGTAAAACCAAGGATATGTAGGCAGCTCGAAAATCGGAGTGCGGCCTATATCTCTCAAATTCCCTATTCAGTCAAAATTGGCCATCATATCTTTACCNAGACTAGGCGTCAGGTGTTCATCGCTTTCGTGAGACACCTGACGCATTCGCGAAGAGCACTGCCCAGATTTTCATCGAGATCGCGACAAACTCTACATTTTTGCATAGGCTTAACCGACCTCTCCTTCGTGTTCGCAAGCCTGGGCTCGCGTTCGCGTAGAGTAAAGGTTCCATTCCCAGTTCCACCCACCTATTGTTGTCACCCAATTTTTTCATATATATATTTTAAAATACATATATACTTTCAAAATAGTGCATGAGCATCAACCAATATTTTTCCATAATTTTAAAGGATTTTTAATCAATTTATTCTAGCATTTTATTATCTAAATAGTTACTAATTGCATCACAAATGATTTTATAATAATTTTTTAATTTTTATCATTTATATTTATATTAAGCTTTAATAATTTTATGAATAATTATATTTACATCTTTAGGTTATAATTGCAATAATAGCCCATGCATGCATAATTACTTTATTTACACGAAAAATAAATTTTTTATATTTTGTAATATTAAGTAATTATTTTAAATCATTTTCATATAAAAATAGAATTTTTATCATTTATTAATTATTTTTTATAAATTATTTTATTAATTTAAGTGGGTATCTAAAACATAGCCCTTTTAATTAAATTTTTGGACCTCCCAGCCCAATACTAACTAGCCCAACTATCCTAACCCATAACCCAATACCCAAACCCAACTACCCATACCCATACCCATCTGATTAACCCGCCCCACCTAAATATCCAATCCTGGTCGTTGATCTCAGAAGATCAACGACCCTAAACCTTCAACCCCCCTTTTAATATACCAAACCCCCAAATCCTACCTCATTTCTTCCAACCCGCCGTATTTGGATCCTCTACTCTTCTCTCTCATCCACTTCAAACCCTAGCCCCGCTGTCACACATTCCCTCTTGATTCATGGGATTTTCCTTTGATTCCATGCCTTATCTGGCTTCATCTCTTTACTAGTTATACGATTTTATGTTACTTGATGTGAATCTCAAGAGACTCGAACCAAATATGGTTCAAAGTCCCTCATATCTCGACTATTTTGTCTATGTTCACTTCGATACTGTGAGTACGAATCTTTTCATATTTTAGGGTTTCAAATCTCTGGTTCAAACCAGAATTGGTTCATTTCTGTTTATTTTTTACGAACCTGACTATTTCTAGATTAATCTATTTAGATCGGAAATGATTTGGTGTTTGTTTTGGTATTTTCCCTTTAAAATCTCGATATTTCTGTTTCTTATAGATTTATTATTTTTGTGATCGATTTTTACCCTAAAACTAGGGTTCCAACAGATTTTTTGCAACAAAAAAAAATGCTTTAACGTTTAAATGTTTCACCTCTTGTTTGCTTATTTATTGTTTGACTTATTTTTACTTGATTTAATTAGTTCCATCTATATGTCTTTGTATTTCTTAGGTTTTTGGTTATTTGACTATTTATTCTACTGTTTCTTCCCGTTTACCTATAGCTTTTTCAAGTAAGTGTTAATTGATTTACTTACCTAAATTGGGTTTTGAAATCAGCTTTCCTTCAGTACCAGTATTTCTTTATTAAGATTTTACCTGTTCTTACCTTATTTATGTGATTAATTACTCGTACTACTTTCCTTAACTCCCTTACTGGCTTGATTTTTGTGTCATGATTAATGAAGCTGACTCCTAATTGATTTCTAGACTTGTCTCTTACCTTATTTAACCTAGTACTTAACTACTGATTGATTCTATGTAAGGCTTTCCTTATATTAAGTGGTACTTTACTTGATTCTGTCTTGTTAATTGATTCATGCTGACCCTAATTGATTGTTAATTAATTTTCATACCTTATTTGTGTATGCCTGGTTCCTTACCTTATTAGTTTGCTTCATTGTGTGCTATTTAAATCCCTTCCTTGTTCTGATTTTAACCATACCTTACAACCTCTCGAGAGACAACTCGACAACTTAAAACTTTACAACTTTCAAATTATCTGTTCTCAAAAACTTAAGCTCACTCTTTACTCTCTTGTTCTATTTTCTGCACTAAGTGGCTGTTATTTGGCTGGCTGAAAGCCAAGGCAAAATTCTCTGGATTCTAACTGCTATTGCATTCCTGTTTGCTTTCTTCTCAACTGGTATGCCTTAACTCCTACTATTCTGTTCTCCATGCTTTATTTGATTAATTTGTTTCGATCTTCAGCATGATTATGCTTGCTATGTGACTACATGGTCCCACTTAGTGATACTATTAAAATAAGTTATTTCAATAATGTGAGGTATTTCATGAGTCAATTTTAGGTCGTTTCTTCTGAACTTTGTAAGATACTGCAAGCATGTAACTAGATATACTTTATGACTTAATTCATATATCTTTTCTGTTTAATTCAAGTGTTCTTGCTTTTGTGATTTCTTCAAATACTAGTATGAATATCTAGTCTAAGAAAATGCCAATCTGCTTGAACTATGTGCTGAACATGGATTATGTTTGTATCTTGGTGCAGTTCTGTTTGCAACCTTGTAATCTGAATCTTTTTGCTTCTGAAAATTAAGCTATTTTTAAAACCTTCCCCTCCATTTATCCTTTATGCAATGGTTTTCCAAACTCCTACTCTTAGTTATTTAATTTCCTACCACCCTAATGTGAGCATTGTCTAGGGTCCTTGAGACTCCTCCAAACTCTGACACATTGGGGCTGGTCTTCTAATCTTTTTATGAACTATTTTTCTGAGTATGGTTCTTCTGTGAGCATTGCCCGGGGTCCTTGAGGCCCTTGGGAATTTTGACACACTAGAAACCCAATTTTATGTGCCATGAATGGATCACTATAATGCTCCAAAGTTTCTATGTTGGAAGGCCTTGTTCCCAGGTTTATATTGGGCCTATGAAGGCTCCCTATAGTATAATGGATACTATTATGTAATTTGTTCATTCTAGGTTGTAATAATTTCTGTAGTAACAGATTTGGGGTTGATTAGTGAAAGTTAGGGGTTTTCCTTATATTTTTGTTAAACTTGGGTAGAAATCCTTCCTATATGTTTAATTATGTTGATCAAGTCATGTGATTGCTATTACTTGCTCAGAGATCCTACCTATATGAATTTTTTAATTTTAGTTCTGTACTTTTTCACTTACATATTTGTGATCCTGTTTATAGGATTTTTCGTTAATTCTGCATTAGAAATCATGTTCCTAGGATCCACACATATTTTTAACTCAACGTGCGTTAGTGACCATGCCTATAGGATTTTGTTTGTTTGAAACAATAACTTTTCTGGAAATCTGGTTAAAATTCTGCCTACATACGATTAATAGATACCATGCTTATAGGAAATAAAAATCAGTTCAAACCTAGAAATCATTCCTATAAGATTGAGACTAATAGATATCATGCCTATAGGGAGTAATCAGTTTTCGAACATGGAAATCCTGTATATAGGAGTTTAAATCAAGTCAGTAAATAGAAATCATGCCTATAGGAGTTTAAATCAATTCTGCAATTAGAAAGCATGCATATAGGATCTTAAAAAGAATAAAAACATGTCTTTATGAGTTAAAATTATTAGTTCACTTAGAAACCATGCTATAGGTCTATAATTAATAAACTCGTAGAAACCATGCCTATAGGGTTCCGTTAATCAGTTCTGAGTTCGACCAATTCTGGCTATCACTTAGGCAAATCTTTAAGGGTTGCTAATGATTCTGGGCCTGAAAATTGTGATAATTTGCTGCCTGAAAGTGCCAACATTCATGCTTGGTAAATCAGTAGTCAAGCTAATAGGTCTCGATGCTCGCCTTAATAAAACTTCTTCTTTACATTCTGTTTTTGATCATATAGATATCCTGCCTATAGGATTCTAAAGTTAACAAAGTTTGTTGATTCAATTTCTTGCATTTATTGCTTATGTGTGGAGGTCAATGTGAGCCCTTATTTGTTTCCTTACATTAAAGTCCTATTTGTATTTTGTTTGACACCTAGATTTCTGATTTTTTTAGTAATATAGGTCAGTCTAGAACCACCCTAAATGGAGGTCCTAATACCTCCAGGTCCATAGGTAAGGGACGGGTAGTTCACGTATAAGGAACGAGTTAGAAGCTATTAGAACGCTTAGGTAACAACTGAAAGATAGTAATTGGGTAGTAAAGGAGATGATAGCCCGTGCGCTAATGCTATGAGTAACACCCCAACTTGGGGAAGTTACAAAGTATTGCATGGAATGATCCTATAGGCTAAAAAACCTAGGACCCCCTTTAATCTCGTTTAAGGTAACTTGTATTGTCCAAATTGTTTTCCTCCCTTTTTAGACTAATTTGCTTAATTTAAATTCGGCTGGGACCCATCATTGTGGACCTCGAGGGATGCCTAAAACCTTCTCCCCAAGGTAATTTGATCCCTTACCCGATCTCTGATAATGCAAACTGGTTTATGAATTGCTCTAGGTGCCCTAATGCACCTTAATCCGTTAGGTGGCAACTCTTTCAATCCCTTACCCAATCCCAAAAGAAGGAGTTGTCCCAAAAATGTTGAAACCCGATTTCGCGAGAAAAGGGGGCGCGACGGGTACTACCGTTACGATGAAGGGTTTGGTCACTTCTACTTAGAACGGAGTTGGCGCGGCTAAGGGAGTTGTTACTTCAACCTCAAACAGAATCGGTATGGCTACCTCAACCTCAGTCGGTGACTTTATCTTTACTACAATAGGTGTGAGAGTGATCGGAGGTATTTTAGGACTATCCCCTTCACGAATGAGACCAATTGACCCTTCCAGATCCCATTCTTCGTCGGTTTCTATTACATTTACCCCCTCGCCCCTGTGATCCGGGAGAGGATTGTTGTGGATATTTGGTGCACCCTCTTTTGATTGTATAACCTTGGTATCAATCAATGTCTGGATCTTGTCCTTCAGAGTGTGACATTCATCAATAGTGTGACCATTCATGCTCGAATGGTAAGCACATGTCTTGTTTAGGTTGACCCGGTAGGAGGAATTTTCCATGGAAACATCGGGAATGGAAGTGACAAACCGGTAGCCTTCAGTCTCTCATAAAATTGGTCGATGGGTTCAGCAATAGGAGTGTATTGTCTGGGCGGTCTACGGTCAAAATTTGGTCTGGGTTTTTGGTAGTATTTGGTAGTATGCTGGCTGAGTGTTGTATGTATGGTAAGCGGCGGCGGTTTGTTGGTAAATGGGAGGTGAAGGCTGATGTGTGGGTGGGGGTGTTTGGTATGTGAGATGAGACTTCGGACCTTGGGTCACCATCACTGCCCATACTTTCTTCTTTTTAGAAATGCCGCCTAACTGCAAGGCTTTGTTTGTAGCCTCGAGTGCCTCAAAATTTGTTACCATTACGCTCTTAATCCCCTCTTCTATTATTTCTCTCAATTTGATGATGTCGGAAAATTTATGGTTCTCAATAACCATCAGTCTCTCATAATACTGCAGATCATGAGCTCGGACGAAGAACTTATTTATTTGTTCTTCTTCCAGTGTTGGCCTTACTTTTGCAGCTTCTGACCTCCATCGAGTAGCATACTCGCGGAAAGTTTTTGTTAGCTTATTTTTAAGATTCTGAATATAGAAGATGTCTGGCGCATTTTCTGTATTGAACCTGAACCGAACCATAAAATTTGACGCCATGCTTATCTAGTTAACCCATTTCTTTAGGTTTTGACTGATTTACCAGGAAAAAGCGTCTCCAGTGAGGCTCCTTATGAACAACTTCATGCGAATTCTTCCATCTTTACCAACCCTTACGAGCTTGTCTCAATATGTCCTCAAATGTACCATCGAACATTTTGAACTTAGGAGGTTTGTAACCCTCTGGAAGCTCTAAGCCCGACTGAATACACAAATCCTCATAATTCAATCCTTCAACGCACTTACCACCCTCGACGCCTTGGACTCGAGTAGTAAGCTTCTTAAGTTCTTCCGCCATGTTCTTGATGAGCAGGTCCTTCTCAGCGGACTCCGTTGTACACAGGGTTTCTTGTGAAGTGTGAGGTAAGGTTTCCATGTATGTAGGGTTACTTTGGTGGACTCCAGGAACATGGGCGTAGTGATGGTCGTTGGTTGAGTTTTGGGGATCAGGAGTGGGTTGTGGTGCATTTTCAGGAGTGTGGTATGTGGTGGTTTGTGGGTACTGGGTCGGATGATGGTGATTCTGTGGAGGAGTTGGTACTGGTGGAGGATTAGGATTTTGGGGAGGCGTGGCATATTGATGACGTGCGGGAGGATTTTGCGGGTGCTGGTTTTGTGTGTTCTGAGAAGGTGCTGGGTTTTGAGCATTTTGTTGATTGATTTCGGGAACATTTAGGGTAAGGGAAAGGTTTTCCGTGTTCCGGACCTGCTCAAATTCCCCATGTAACTCCAATATCTTCTGTTCTAATAGTAAAACCAAGTCATTCTGTGCCGGAGTACTCCAACCATCTGAAGTTTCAACATTCTCTGCATGCGTAGTGTTGTCTTTCCTGATACCACTCATATCGTCCATTTTAGCTTTTCACTTGTTTTTAGGATCACTTGGAGGAGGAGGAGGTGGAGGACCTCTAGATCTGGTATGATATGCTGATGATGCCAGTATGCATGAACCAACCTTAGGGGATGGGATTAAACAAAGAAAAGAAGAAAACAGAAAGGTAAACAAGTCAGTAAGGAGTACTAAAGCATATTTGTGGTATTTAAAAACATACGAGGAATTATAGATCCACGTCCTAATTGGTGACCTCATTGTGCTCGAGGTAGGCATGGTGACATATAGATTTGGAGAAAACTCAATGCCTATAGGTGTGTCATTTCATTAATATGATAAATGGACCAAATGCATACTAAAACGACTATAACTATAAAAAGTTACTAATGGCATTTGCCTTATTACAACCGAAGTCTAAAACGAGTCTAGAAAGAAAAAACATCATTCCTGATCTATTTGGTCCCAGAGGGACATTCTTCATACTTGGCCTTCTTTTCTCCATCAATCAGATTCCCCAGGTCGTGCATGTCCGACAATAGATATGCCTTCCTTCGTTGCCCTTTGCATTTTGAGAGTCCGATATCCTCTTCCTCATCTTTCCCTCGAGCTTCATCAACCCCTGCTCCAAATACTCCAACCTTTCTGTTGACTTAGTAGCAGTTCCCCTCCACTCTTTGATTGCTTCCATGTCCACTTTATGGACTTCCAAATGCCGAGCTTCATACTCGAAAACCCTTTTGCGCAACCTCTTGTATTTGACTTGTGCTTCAGCAGCGTTGTCTATGACCCTATTCCTCAAATTAACCCATGGATTAACATCTCCCGCTATGTCATCTACCAACCATGATGGGTTGAAGTACACATGGTCGGTGTGATACCGATCAGGCTCGATGGTATCTTTCTCCGCAATGATCTATTGATGCCACATGTGCTGTACCTCAAACTTGAATGGAATGGAGTTCCCTTGGAAGTATGGTTTGTATTGAATCATTTTGGAAACTCGTGGTATAACCTGCTTTCTCCCAACTTTCCTCATAACCCTTATAGCATAGATTCCTCTTAATCCAATTAGCAATAGATGATGAGCCCCTCTCGACCTGATGATGAACTCACTGCTAGGGAACCACTCAAACATTAAATGTACTTTGTCATCAGTAAAATTGCTAAAGAAATGTACGTAACTCATAGCGTTCTCCGGTTGTGCAAACCTGTCTGGGATAAAAGTCAAACTCTTCGGATGATGATAGACTATGTTTCATTCCACGATCGTCGCGGAAGTTCTTGACGGTATTCTCCTCTCTGAAGGTGTTCTAACAGATACTTGTAGCAACATATTGCAACCCTCGAAATGCCTATACCTCTTTTTGCAATGGACTAAGGCTCGGTACATCTCAGCCCAAATCATGGGGACAATAGTATAAGTTTGACCCTCAATCCCCTCCATTAAGGTCTTAGTGACCATAGCTAGGCGAGTGTGGATACATTCTCCCTGTATTAGGAATACTAGCATCCCCTGAAAACAGACAATAAATAGAAAAACTCGGCGGTGTGTCCAACCCAGAGAAGTGATGGCAAGCTCATTATGGTAAAGGCGATATGACTTGCTATGCCCATAACTCTCATAAAGTAACTCGAATGGTATGTAAGATTTCTTCAGACAGACTAACCCATCATTTTTCTTGAAACCCATCATTTTCAAGAAACCCCGAGAAGTGCGATTTTCCTGCACCAACAAAACCAGGGCTATCCCATTGGAGCCCAGCAAAGCCTCCTATTTCTTCTAAAAGGGGAGTTATTTCTATGTCGCCAGAACAGAAGACGACTCTCTTCTCATCCAAAAACATGGTGGCGGCCTCAATTAATGCATTGTTTGGCTGAATGTCTAACAAAAATGGTAAATTCCCTAGACTCTTTTCACATGGTTTTTATCACTTGGTAAGAGATTTTTCCACCAATCCAGCAGCAAAGGTGGGATACTTTGAACCATGTCGAGCCTCATTTCTACAAAATAAATTATTTTCCTTGAAAATGGTAATTACAATTATATTTGATTTTGTGGTTTTAAAAATATGTGATTTATTTTAATGCTAGTTGTTTAGACAATATATGCTAAGTAAGAAGTAAGAAAACGAGATAAGAGCGAGGGATAGTGTGATTGAGCAAATCGAGCAGTTAAAGGACGGGGTCTCGAGCTTGGTCGAAATGGGCCTCGAGGTCGGACTCGAGAGCTTGACAGGGGTCTATCAAAGGGGATACAACAGTATTGGAGGACTCGAAGATGGCCCCTTTATGATCAATAATGAGCAATAAATGAAGAACAATTGATGAACACAATAAATGAAAGGCAATAAATCAAAGGAATAAATATAGAGAATGTTCTTGTTCTTGCATTGAATATCATGTGTCTTATAAAATGACAAGGGTCCCCTTTATATATGAGGGGGAAATCCCAACATAGTACATGTGTAATTATTACAAAGATAGATGGTTGGTACATCCATTTAATGCCATGGTATGGGCCTGTACTATTTTGTGTACTTGATCAACTTTAAACACGTGCCTTTTGGGGATTTCTCACCATTCAATGATGGTCTTCAATTCATGCTGCTTCGGGGTCGAGAATCCTCGATGCGCCTCTTCGATGCCAAAACTTGAACCCTCGAGCCTTCTGAGTGCCCTAATGATCATAAAATCGGTTTCCTCGATTTTAGCCGTATACACAAATAAAGTTAGCCCCTTCCCACTCCAGATTTGGCTATTTACACGTTAATGATCAATATATTGGCATTTTTTCTCCAAATAATGCACAGATTGTGATTGTGTCCCTTGGGATTATGGAAATCCCGACGGACATTGGACAAGGCTTGCCTTAGCGGGTTATTACGCGGACAACGTTATAACCTATACTAGGTTTGACATGATGCATGCACAGTTAATATTAGAGTGGGGGTTTCTATAAGAGTCTAGACCTGTACCCTCAAGCGGACAACTTGAGAAGGAAAGACACGGAACCGTCGACTGCACCCCTGATCGACTAGTTTTACCGAAAATAAGCCTTTCCAAATTTAAAGGGTAATCTAGGAAGAGCGTGGACACTCATCAGGCGCTATTATGGTATTAATTACGCACGAGTGGAATACGATGTGGAGCATACTTTATGCAAAGGTAAAACAACACGTTCTCAAATATTTTGCATGATGGAAATAGTAAATGCAGTATTACATGAAACGTAAAGTCATAAAAAAAATGAAAACAAGAAGAAGTTAGTTCGCACAATGTGGAAGTTGTAATAAAGTAAACGGGGAGTAAGGATGATGTAGCAATTCTTAAGAAAAAATACATGGAGCATGCAAACATGACTAGAAATAAAAGAAAACGCATGTTAAAGCCATGTTTAGCAGAGATTTGCATATTAATGCGAATACAAAAAAAAAGGAGAATAGGGGAAAGGGTGTGCATGCAACAATTAAAAGGGAAAACGGGAGCGGGATATTCATATAACAAAATAATAAGAGATGATATTGACCCAAGTCACTACATAGTTTTGAAGATTAACAAATGTTTGACCAATTGAACCAGGTCCATCAGAGCGCACATACTTGACCTGATGCATTGGCACACAAACCTTAATGTGAAAAGGTTGTAGATTGGTGAGAGAATAGAAGTTGAATTCAGCAGGGACAGAAATGAAGGAAGGAAGTTGAATTTGATAAGAAATTGTTCTCCCAGGTAGAATCGTACCGCAACTCAACTGACTTTATAAATAATTGAAGCATTCTTGCTTGAAGTGATAACGCACAAAATCTGAAGTGAATCAAAATCTGAAAGCAAAGTTCCCAGAGTTATTTTGCTAGCAGAATCATTGTGCGATTCAAAGGCTACAGTTCAACTAGAAGAACCAGTTCCATCTGATTAATTATTGAGTCTAGTTGATTGTAGTAGGATTTTTAATATTTTATCTTTTCAGCTTTCATAGAAGCAATTGTAATAGGTACGCATTGTTCAAGTTAGAGTTGACTTGAAGCTTGTAGAAATTAGCTAGGGGCTAGTTACTACAAAGGGACTAGAGTTAGTCCTAGGATTAGAAAAGAGTTTATTTTGTAAGTCCATTTGGCTCAGAGTTTTTGGTGAAGTGTTTGAGCAAATCCTACTGAGGAGTAGGCCGTAGTTTTTTCACCTTTTGAGCCATGTGTTTTCCACGTAAAACTCTCTGTTTTATTACTTTACTGATTTTAATATTCTGCAACAGTAGAAGTAAGTACATCAAGAAGAACCAGGTTCTTTCAGTTAGACAACACTTGAAAATTGGGGTACCCCACAAAGTAACCTATCTTCTTGTGTAGTATTGACGTATAAAACATCAATTGGTATCAGAGCAGGTTATCCTTGAAAGGCTAACACCTTGGAGAAGATCAAGATGAGTGCACCACCTGGAATTTGGGAAGGTCAATCAACTGCAAGGCCACCACTCTTCAATGGACAATATTACTCTTGGTTGAAAAACAGGATGAAGGACCACCTGATTGGAGAAGACTATGAACTCTGGGACATAGTCACTGATGGTTACTATGATGAAGAATGCTGAAGGTATAGATATACCAAAGACTAGAGCTGATTTCACTGCTGGGGATCTGAAGAAATGGGAGAAGAATCCAAAGTCCAAAAAGTGGCTAGTGTGTGGACTAGGTCCAGATGAGTACAAAAGAATCAAAAGTTGCACCACCGCCAAAGAGATCTCGGATACCTTGAAAGTAGCCTATGAAGGAACACCTCAGGTAAAAAGGTCAAGAGGTACTCTACTATACTCTCAGTATGAAAACTTCACTATGAAAGAAGGAGAGACTATCCAAGAGATGTACACAAGGTTCACAACCTTGACTAATGAACTGAAGTCTCTTGGAAGAGTCATTCTTGAAGAGGACAGGGTTGAGAAGATCCTAACAAGGGTCTTGCCTATTTCCTGGGAAAGCAAAATCACTGCTATCCAGGAATCCAAAAATATGGCAACCCTGAGATTGGATGAGCTGATTGGAAACCTCACTGCCTATGAACTGAGAAGGCAGACAATGAAGATGGATGGTCCAAAGAAGGAGAGGAGTCTAGCACTAAGAATCACTGAGGGAGCAGATCTGGAAGATGATGAGATGGCCATGATCACCAAAGAATTCAGAAACTTTCTCATGAGGAAGAAGGGCATCTCTAGAGGAGGAAACTACAACAAAGCAAAAGCCCCAGAAAGGCCAACCAACGAGGGATGCTATAAATGTGGTAAGACTGACCATCTCATCAAAAACTGTCCTCAGTGGGAAGTAGAATGGAAAAAGGAGAGATATGAAAGAAGGAACAGGAAGAAGGAACAGGTCCAACCCAAGAAAACCACAACAAAGGCTATGGTTGCTGCTTGGGGGGAAAGTTCAGATGAAGAATCAGAAGATGGGGAGACTGAAGATCAGGCGCTCATGGAAATTGGAGAATCTGACAAGGAATCACATGAAGAACCAGAGGTAAGTATCTCCCATCTTAAAAACAAAGTAAAGTTCCTATCTAAGGAAAAACTCTCTGAGTTGCTACTTGATTTCATAGATGATTCTGAGGAAACAACCAAAGAGAAGGATCAACTATCTAAAGAATGTGCAATGCTAAAAGCAAAGTGCATGAACCTGGAAATCAGAGTCAGTGAATCTGAAAAGAAAAACACTGACTTGTTGAACCAGGTTCATCCACTTGAAACTGAGATTCTAGAACTAAAATCTGAAAACTTAAAGCTAAAGCTAGGATCCAGTAAAAAGGTTGTTGATTATTCACATATCATGTTAGAATAAAACGNAACTTGTAAATGGAAAAAATCCTCTGATGCCCTGATATGGCTTCAAGAGAATCATAGTAGCAACAGGAGAGGGATTGGATTTGGAAGTCAATTACCCAAGTGGGATCCCAAAAGCAAGTATCTCACTCTCCCTAAGAATAAAATCTACACCCATTGTGGTAAGACTGGGCACTATAAATATGAGTGTACTGCAAAAGAGCAGGCCAGTCGAAGAAATGAGAGGTTTGTAAAAAGGAAAAACTGGCTACCAAATTGGGCCAGGAAAAATTTGATTCATCCATTCTCTCATATAAAAGGACCCAAACTAGTTTGGATTCTTAAGACTAACCTCTGATTCTTGTGTAGGTTCAAGTGAGAGGAGGCAGTCAAATTTGGTATTTGGATAGTGGTTGCTCAAAGCATATGACTGGGAACATGGAACAGTTCCTTTCACTTGAAAGTCTCAAAGGGGGAAATGTCTCCTTTGGAAACGGAAAGAAAGGTGAAATCATTGGGGTTGGTAAGGTAGGTAAGGATGACAAACGATCCATTGAACATGTGTATCTAATAAATGGCTTGAAATATAGCATGATCAGTGTATCACAACTGTGTGACAGAGGTAACTTGGTTTCTTTTACTTCCACAAAATGTTTTGTGACTAATCTGCTAACTGACAAGATTGTTTTGCAAGGAAAAAGAATGAATAACATCTATGTCATAGACTTGTCCACACTGTCTGAAAATGAACTCACTTGCCTAAGTGTGTTGGACAGTGATCCCCTCCTGTGGCACAAACGACTTGGTCATGTGAGTCTAACTCAACTTAAAGAACTAGTCTCTAAGGACTTAGTGGTAGGACTTCCTAACATTAAGTTCAAGGAAGACAAAGTTTGTGAGGCATGTGCCAGGGGGAAGCAGGTAAGGTCCTCTTTCAAAAGTAAGAAAATAGTCAGTACCACCAGGACGTTGGAACTGGTTCATATGGATCTATGTGGTCCTATGAGAACTCTGAGTAGAGGTGGTAAGAGATATGTGATGGTGCTAGTTGATGATTATTCAAGGTTCACTTGGACCTTATTCCTGGCATCTAAGGATGAAGCATTTGATATGTTCACCTCATTTGTCAAGAAAACTCAAAATCAATTAGGACATCAACTAGCATCAATAAGATCTGACCATGGTACTGAATTTGAGAATGCTAAGTTTGCTGAGTTCTGTGATGAACATGGTGTTAATCATAACTTTTCTGCTCCTAGAACCCCACAGCAAAATGGGGTTGTTGAAAGGAAAAACAGAACTCTTGAAGACATGGCAAGAACCATGCTTCTATCTAGCAAACTACCTCACAGCTTCTGGGCTGAAGCAATAAACACTGCTTGTTACATAATCAATAGATGCATGACCAGACCTCTGGTAGAGAAAACTCCCTATGAATTACTTAAAGGGAGAAAGCCCAACATATCCCACTTTAGGGCTTTTGGATGCAAGTGTTTTGTGCATAATAATGGCAAAGATTCCCTAGGAAAATTTGACCCTAGAAGTGATGAGGGAGTATTCTTGGGAAATTCATCACATAGAAAAGCTTATAAAGTGTATAATAAAAAAACTATGTGTGTAGAAGAAGTATACATCTTGTCTTTGATGAAACTAATATTCTTGCTGAGATACAGGAACCTGAAGATGAGGAGCTTGGACTGGTAAGAAGCAGTGAGCACATTGAAGTAAGCATGGAAGGTGGAACAGGTGATGGACCAGGTTCAACTACCCCAAGCATCATGACAGGGGGAATTCAACATATGCAACCTGGTCCTGAACCTGCTCCACAGCAACAAGACAACATGTAATCGTATAGGAATGAACAACTGGTACTTAAACCACACAGATATCAGAGTTCTCACCCTCTTGAGAACATCATAACAGATTTGGCATCCGGAATCAAAACAAGATCATCCTTGAAAAATCTGTGTGCGTTTGATGCCTTTCTATCCATGATCGAACCAAAGAACATTGGGGAAGCCCTACAAGATGCTGATTGGGTAAATGCCATGCAAGAAGAGCTGAATCAGTTTAAAAGAAGTCAAGTATGGCACTTGGTACCCAGGCCACTAGACAGATCAGTGATCGGCACCAAGTGGGTCTTCAGGAACAATATCGAAGAGGATGGCACTGTTACAAGAAATAAGGCAAGACTAGTTGTTCAAGGGTATAGTCAAGAAGAGGGAATTGACTATGATGATACCTTTGCCCCTGTGGCAAGACTGGAGGCAATCAGACTTCTTATAGCATTTGCTGTACACGTGGAATTCACTCTTTATCAGATGGATGTTAAGAGTGCCTTTCTCAATGACTATCTGAAGGAAGATGTATTTGTCAAGAAGCCTCCAGGTTTTGAAAGCAAGGAGTCACCTGACCACGTATACAAACTCGACAAGGCTCTGTATGGTCTCAAACAAGCACCAAGAGCATGGTACGAACGATTATCAAAATTCCTGCTAGAACATAGGTACAAATGGGGCAAAATTGACAGTACCTTGTTCTTAAAGGAAAAGGGTAAGGATCTCCTAGTTGTGCAAATATACCTGGATGATATTATATTTGGGGCGACTTTCGAAAAATTGAGCAAGGAATTTTCTATTCTTATGGGGAGTGAGTTTGAGATGAGTATGATGGGTGAGATAAACTTCTTCTTAGGCTTGCAAATCAAGCAAAACTCTAATGGAAAAATGATCCACCAACAAAAGTATGTGAAAGAATTGCTCAAGAAGTTTAAAATGGAAGACTCAAAGGAAGTAGAAATTCTCATAGTCACAGCTACAAAATTGGATGTGGATGAACCCGGTTCATCCGTTGATCAGAAGCTATACAAAGGGATGATTGGGTCTCTATTATATCTCACTGCCAGCAGACCTGATATTTTGTTCAGCATGGGACTGTGTGCTAGGTTTCAGGCAAATCCAAAGTAGTCCCACCTCACTGCAGTGAAGAGAATTTTGAGATATTTGAAAGGCACCACTGATTTGTGTCTTTGGTATCCTAAAGGTAGTAATTTTGACCTTGTAGGATATGTTGATGCTGATTATGCAGGTTTCCTGGTCGACAGGAAGAGTACTTCAGGCATAGCTCACTGTTTGGGTTCCTGCCTTGTGTCTTGGGCCACCAAGAAACAAAATTCAATAGCTTTGTCTACTGCTGAGGATGAATATGTGGCTGCAGCCTCTTGCTGTGCTCAGTTGCTATGGATCAAGCAACAACTCATGGACTTTGGTATAAAGGTTGGATGCATTCCTATTTTCTGTGACAACACTAGTGTAATAAGTATGATGAAGAACCCGGTTCATCATAAGATAACTAAGCACATAGATGTTAGGCACCATTTCCAGAGGGATAACTATGAAAAAGGAATTATCTCAACTGAATTTTGTGCTACTGATCAACAAAATTGCAGATATCTTTACTAAAGCACTGAGTAGGGAGCATTTTGAGAGAAACAGGCGTGAATTAGGGATGATTAAAATCACCTGATTGAAAAAATAAAACATGAAAAAAAAAATTGGCTAGAAAAGTCTGAAACTAGTGTAAATAATCAGATTAACAATTTCTCAGTCTCATACTGTAAGAAGTATACTCTTATGCCATGTTTTGATATGACTCACTGATCACTAATGAAATTTTTTCTATCTTTGCAAATTGAGGCTTGATCAAGAGGATTCTGAAATGATGAACCTGGTTCATCTTGTTGGTTCATCTGAAAGGCGAGGTATGTGTTCTACACTCTGCACACTTTGAAATATAATAATTAAATCATGAGCAGAACTCTGCCCAAACTCAAAATCTTTTCAAAGCCTATCCATTTGACTTTGAACCTCTGTTTCAACAAGAATCCTCACCAAATTAAAATACCTAGATTCTTGGGAAGCCTTAACCGTCAATTCAAACTAAAAGTTCATTCAAGACATCCCCTCCCTTACAAAACCATTCCCAATTTTTTGATGACTCAGGTAACATCTGTCCCAAACCATTCTTCTGATATCATCTCTGATGTTGTTGAAAAACTTAGAAAACAGGTTCATACTGGTTGGGTATGTGAAAGATGTGAAACTTTCGGAGACGAGAAGAAGAGGTGGTAAAAAAAAATTAAAAAAGAAAAAGAGAGAGAGGGAGTAAGGAGTGAAGAGAGGGGAATAGAGGAAGAATCTGTAAAAATGGCTATCTGTGGTGCTGAGCCAGAAAAGGAGGAAGAAAGTAGCAAGAACGCAGGGGGAGTGAATCAGGAGAAACCGCTGAAGGGTTAGTAATTTTAGGAAAGGTACAGATGAACCCGGTTCATCTACTTAGGAAACCTTGGTGGATCTGCTGAAAATGTTAGGCGATAATTACAATCCAAAGAAGAAAAGAACTCCTAAAGCTCAAATGTCTAGAACAACAAGAGAAAGTAAGAAAAGAAAAGCTGCTCCTTCTGAGACTTCTAATATTTCTCTTCCAAGAGGAAGAACTACAAGTAGCAAGGTAAAGCAAAGTGAGGACGAGTTGAAGAGAGCTTTTAGAGGAGAGTAAGAAGAAAAGAGTGGAAAAAGGGAAAGAAAAGGTTGTTGAGCCTATTGAGGCTGTTGAAGTGGATAAGATGGACCTAGTCCATCAAAGTGAAAAAGTGGCAGAGGTAGAGGTTCAGACCCCTAAGCTCAAGAAAGCCTAGACTTCCTCAAATAAGTCTTCATCTGTTTCTAAGTCTGTTGAACCATCCATCTTGGCTAAATGAACCAGGTTTGCAGTTTTTCCAAGCCTTAATTTCCTAGCCTGCCTAGAACTTTCAGTGACCCAGATTTAGAATTTTTGTTTGTTGCTCATGTTTTAAATATTTTTGTTTTATTTTTTGGATTGTGACAGAATAGTATTAGCTCTATCAATAAAATCTGATGCTTTTTGCTCTGATTCAGTATCTCTATTTTTGATAGTTTGAATTCTTAGTTGATTATTTATGATTAATCCATGATTGCATATGCAGTTGCCTCAATGGCCATGAGTAATTGTTAACAACTCTGGTAAGTTTATCACTTTGCAAACTTTTCGATGATGCCAAAAGGGGGAAGAAAAGTGATATTTATATTTGAAGTAGGTGATACTTATAACCTAATGAACCTGGTTTCTCTATGATAAATGCTTCAAAGTGTTTGAGTTGTATACTGGTAGAAGCACAGAGTTTGTCATCATCAGAAAGGGGGAATTTGTTTACCCAAGTCACTGCATAGTTTTGAGATTGACAAATGTCTGACCAGTTGAACCAGGTCCATCAGAGCACACATACTTGACCTGACGCGTTGACACACAAACCTTATATGCGTAGGAGTTGAATGCGATTGTGAAGTATCAATGAACAAGGAGAGTATCTTCTAATGTGAAAAGGTTGCAAATTAATGAGAGAATAGAAGTTGAATTCAGAAAGGACAGAAACGAAGGAAGGAAGTTGAGTTTGATAAGAACTTGTTCTCCCAGGTAGAATCGGACCAGAACTCAACTGACTTTATAAATAATTGAAGCATTCTTGCTTGAATTGATAATGCACAAAAGCTGAAGTGAATCAAAATCTGAAAGTAAAGTTCCCAGAGTTATTTTTCTAGCAGAATCATTGTGCGATTCAAAGGCTACAGTTCAACTAGAGAACCAGTTCCATCTGAATAATTATTGAGTCTAGTTGANAAATTAGCTAGGGGCTAGTGACTACAAAGGGATTAGAGTTAGTCCTAGGATTACAAAAGAGTTTATTTTGTAAGTCCATTTGGCTCAGAGTTTTTAGTGAAGTGTTTGAGAAAATCCTACTGAGGAGTAGGTCGTGGCTTTTTCACCTTTTGATCCAGGTGTTTTCCACGTAAAAATCTTTGTGTTTTTACTTTACTGCTTTTAATATTCCGCAACAGTAGAAGTAAGTACATCAAGAAGAACCAGGTTCTTCCAGTTAGACAGCACTCGAAAATTGGGTACCACATAAAGTAACCTATCTTCTTGTGTGGTATTGACGTATAAAACATCAGATAAGGAAACACGTTTATCAAATAAGACTAATTCATATAGACCAATTTCGCTATGGTAAGAGCCTAAAAGAAATATCCCAGCAGAGTTGCCATGCTGTCACGCCTTTTTTTTTCTCGCGAAATCGGGTTTCAACATGTGACAACTCTTTTAAGGAAGTGTTAAAAGAGAGAGTCTCCACCTAACGAGTTCAAGGTGCATTACAACACCTATATTCATATGACTTGGGTTTACTAGTTTACATCACCAAAGATCAGGTAAGGGCTCAAATTACCTCGAGGAGAAGGTGTTAGGCACTCTTCGAGGTCCACAACTATAGGTCCCGACTGAACTCGAATTTTGATGAATTAGTCAGATAAGCAGAGGGACAATAAGAAGTTTGGGAAGTTATTATCAAAAGACTTTGAACAAATAAAAACACTCTACTTAAAGAGAAAATGAGGGGGGGGGTGTCCTTAGTTTTTTAACCTAAAGGATCACCCCGTGCAACATAAATTATACTTTGTAACTCCCTCAAGATGGGGTGTTACTCGTATTATTCAGCGGGCACAGACTATCATCTCCTGCTACCCGATTACTATCTTTAAGTTTGTTACCTAGAGTGCACTAATTGATTTTAAATCGTGCCTTATGCATGCACTACACGTCCCATGCCTATGGCCCATGAGGCATTTGGACCTCTATTTTGGGTAGTTCTAGACTTAACTTAGGTTGCTTAACATGATAAATCTAAACGACATTCAAAACATGTAGGACTACACTTAAGGGCAATAAATGGCTCAATTTAGCTTCCACGTGTAAGCAAAAAATACACGCAACCAAGTTTTACCCATTAGGCAGGTCACAACTTCCAGAATTAATATTAAATAGAGTCCTTAAGTCCTATAATCATGGTTTCTATGTGATTCAAAATTTTGAATGTACATGTAGTGTTTCTTTCTTAGAACAACGAATTTGTAGATTGCAGGTATTACAAATCCTATAGGCATGCTTTCTAAATTGTTTGTGCAATAAAGTAGTGAGATAGTTGGTAGTTCAAAATTGCTAGTGTTTTATATTATCAGCATACTTTTTAGGCGAGCAAAAGGGTCCTATAGGAAGGATTTCTAAGAATTGGCAATTGAAACTAGTTATTATCTTCTCATTCCTATAGGGCATGATTTCTAGGAGAGCAATTTAATAGGAACAACAGTAATAGTAGATAATTTTATTATATTCTTATAGGCATGATATCTACGTGAATATTGAACAACTAATTACTGTGTTGCAGCATAATAGGCAGATAATAACATGTGGGAAATGAACATGTGAGTGGGTGAGATTATTTATGTCCTATAGACATGTTATCTAACAAACACATAGAAATAGATCATGTTGAACAAATTGAATACTCAGATCCTATAGAAAAGATTTCTACCCTTTCATGCAAACATTAGAATAGACCCATTTTTCTAATTTACTAGTACCTCAATCGTTATTCAGAATTATTATAGGCTCAATACTGAATAAAATTACAAAGTTTTACAAATAACTATAGTGGTCCTAAGACATGCCCAAAGTGTACCCAGCCCAACTAGGACTTCAATTTTGTCTTCACACAGATTTCAACATAGCCCAGAAACCACAAGAGAACTTGGATTACACCCAATAGCCATAGTTGATCAAAGGATCCAGGAAAACAGTCATTTACACAAGCTAATTGGCTTATTCAGTAGGTATAGGGAGGGCATAGTTGAGCAGTCGAGAAGAAAGTGGCCAAGAACCTGAGGCCCTAGTGTGTCAGAGTTCATAAGGCCCTCAAAGTGCACCCCGAGCAACGCTCACACTAGGAAGGTTAATAGAAAATTTTTAGGGGGAAATTGGCTTTCATCCGACCAAGAATTATAGGTTCAGAATAGAGAAGCAACCAATGAAAGTAGTAGCAAAGTAACAGGGTTTGGAAGAGTGCACAGACATTACAAAGTGATCACATGATGAACATATCAACACAGAAAGTGCATGAACTCAAGAGACAAGTTAATGCTACAAGTTTTCACATATCACATTGGGGCAGGGAATATTTTTAAGAGGCAAGGAGTCTTACACATTTGGGATTAAAGAGTAAATAGACAAAAGAGCATTAGGCCAGTAAGAAAAATATTTATCACTAAATCAACAAGTTCAAACCTAAAAGACCACATTATGCTAAACACGTGGATTAAGCAGTACAACCTATACCGACAAGGCAGATAAAATCACATATTATAAGGGAAAACAAATCAGGAAAGATTAATCTAAGATAATTAGCTTCTAGGGGTACAAAATTGGAAGGGTAAGAACATACTAAGTGACAAACATAGTCATAGGAGAAAATTACAACTAGAGTGAAGGTCTTAACAGATTAGGGCATGTTAATAACATAAATTAATCACTATAGAAATTCAGAATCAGGCAGGAAACAGGATTAGGTCATACAACCAATGAAAACACTCAAATTTTCAATACATTAAGCTAAACATGCTTCAAACTGTCCAAATTTCCTAAGCTAGATACAAAGACATTTTTAGAAATAATAGTTTAGGCATGAGACAATGCTAGAGAAGTTCATGCTTTAGGCGAAATCACACATGAAGAGAGTCAAGAGATTATATCAAGTCATGAAATTCCAGAAAAACATTGATACGCTAATTAGGACATAATGGAATAAACATTGTGAATGTTGAGAACTAACCAGTTATTGCTCAACAAACAAGAAAAGAACAACAATATGACCCAGAATCCCATATGCATCAAGTTCCTAAGGGTTTCAAAGAACCTAGGGCAGTGCTCACACTCAAGGAAGGTCGAAAAATAGGAAATCCAGTGGCCTTGGCTTTCAGCTGGCCAAGAGCCAAAGTAGAACAAAAGAGTAAATGAACACAGAGTGAAAGCTTTAGTTTTTCAGTGAAAATTTAGCAATTGAAGTCTGTCTAAGAGGGAATGGGGGAGGGGTTTATATAGTGATAAAATCAAACAATAAACAAAGAAATAGAGTGATTTAAGCAACGAACAAGGAAAATAAATAAATAAATAAATCGGTCTGACAATCAATTTAAGAGATCTGTAAACCCTAGTTTTAGTGAAATTGAAAATCAATAGAATATAAATGAATAATCGGACTCACAATAGCATAAGACGAATATAGACTGAATAATACTCAAAATTAGGGTTTTTGAACCAATTTTGGTTCAATTTCGGAAGAGGTCTTCTTGCCATGTTTAGGAAATCAGTTAGGGAATAACATAAGAGAACAACCGGTACCAAAAGGGGGTCGAATATGGCGAGAAATAGCCATCGAATCCCATATTTGGTGGGATTAGGAGAATATTTTGGGGGCGGCGGTTTTAGGGTTCTTCGGAGAGGGAGGGGAGATTGAGAGAATGTAAGGGAGGCGGGTTTGTGGGATAACGGGTTAGGGTTTATGGGAGGGTAATTAAAAGGGAGAGAATAAACAAGGGCCGTTGATCTTGAGAGATCAACAACCAGGATTTAAAAATGAGTGGGGCGAGTTAAGTGTAACGGGTACCGACCGGTTTTTGGGTTAAGGGGTTATTGGTTTGGACTGGGGTTATTGGGCTAAGGTATTGGGGTTTTTGGGCCATTTATTTGGTCCGAAATTGTTTAGAAATTGGGGCTAGTTTTTAAAAACCCAATATTTATCAAAAAATAATTTATAAAAGTAATTAATAGATAACAAAAATATTATTTGTGCACTCAAATGATTGAAAATAATAAATTAACATTATAAGAAAATATAAAAGTTATTTAGGCATAAATAATGTAATTATACATGAATATAGGCTATTATTGCAAAAATGTGCAATTAGCCTAAAGAATGTAAATGTAATTATGAAAAATGAAGTAAAATATTATAAAACATACATGTTGGTGTAAAAAATAAGTTTGGATAATTAAATCATCATAAATTTATATAATAATAAATGTAAAAAGAAACTAGTTTATGGTTTCTAAAAAACATGAAAAATTCTGAAAAATGCTTGTATAGGTTTATAAACTAAATGATGATGCAAATATACTATTTTAAAATTATATATATACATTTAAAAATATGAGGGGAAAACTAGGTGTCAACACGCACCGAACTCGTCAAAACTCACACCACAAATAAAGGTAGTGAGGCGGTCGATGCAATAATAAAACCCGACGTAGGTCGGGATCGAATCCACAGGGAGTTAGAAATGGGATTAGATATATATTTAGTGTAATTGTATGATATTTCCTAAATTACTCTTCCACATTCTTGTTTGTTTTTTCTACTTCTACTTTGAGTTATTGTTTGCAATTATAAAACTAGGAGATAATATTTTTGGTTTTGATTGTTTTTCAAATGATAAAAGGATCTAGGGTTGCGAATTCCGCCTAGTTGGTTATCTAACGGATTAAGATCTTTAGGGCATTTTTGGATGATCGGGATACATTATATCAATCACACTCAATTACGCATTCTATACCTCTCGGTAGTTTGAGTGACTTTGCCCGATTTGGATTTCTCAAGTCCAAATGGGTATTTCACAAAGCAAGTGATAAATTCTCTAGTCGGGTCTTACTATTTCTAGGTTCAACCCTTTAATTGGGGCTATCAATTTTTTGAGTTCACCCCAATTACTAGTTAGCCAAGTTTTCCTAGACTTAGTCTCTCTTTCACAAGTAGAGACTAGGTGAAATAGGCATGAAACAATGTTTGCAACCATTAATTCTAGAATTTAAGCAAGAACAAGACTAAATAACATATATCAAATCTTAAACAAGCCATAAATCAATAACCCATTAAGTACCCATACTAGGGTTGAGTCAAAATCATAGCTAAGAGTTTAGCTACTCATAGAAGATAAAGAAATAAAATAAGAAATTAAGATAGAATGCATAATAATTAATTATGGAAATAAAATCTAATGTTTGGAAACTAATATAGTACAAAATTACTCAAAACAGTACAGAAAACGGCTCAGGTGCTCTCCCAAAACAAAAGTTGACCTTAAAATGACAAAAAATTCTATTTATACTAAGCTGAAAATATCTGATAAAATTGCCCCTGCGGAGGTTGTCCGGTCGCACAATTATGTGTACAGTCCGCAAAATGAGACTTGGCTTGACAAGTTCCAGTTCTGCAGCCGCACAATTCTGGATTGCGGCTGCACTCCTTCAACTTCTGCGGACCACACTTTTATGAGTGTAGCCACACTCTTGCTTCTGCGGCCGCACAATTATAGTGCAGTCTGCACTCATTGGCCTTTGGTTTTGGCCGTGTGAGACTTCTGCGGACCGCATAAAAATGAGTGTGGTCGTGCTCTTGATTATGCAGCCTCACAAAAATGATGCGGTCCGCATTTCTTCTTGAACTTAAAATCCCATCTCTCTGATATTTGTCTTCTGCGGCCACACCAGAATTATGCGGTCCGCACTTTGCATGTCATTTCTTGTCAGAGGTCTTCTTCATGATCTGCGGCCGCACCCAATATTGTGTGGTCCGCACAGTGCCTTTTTAGCCTTGTTTCTGTCCTTATGCAAAATTACTTCTTTTTGAGTTGATTTTCATCTCTTTCGCTCATGTTCTATCATTCCTGCAAGCAAGCACATTTCATTAGTCTCCAGGAGTACCTTTATGAAATTTTGGTCTAAAACGAAAGTAAAAGAGAGCAAATAAGCGGTCAAAATTCCTACTTATCAACTCTCCCAAACTTAAGCTTTTGCTTGTCCTCAAGAAATTAAGGCAATTTCACACCTCCACTAGAAAAAAAAAGGATATTTCAGCTGGCCTAAGTTGAGTTGAACACAAATCAATCGAGACCAACAATTACCCACACACTCATGAATCATTAACAAGCCTATGATTTTAATGTTGAAGCACAAATGGCTCTAATGTAAAACTTGAGCATCAAGGGTTGACTTTGTTCATCAAGGAAGCTCGCACTTTCATGCAAGTCGCCATGGATCCCAAACTTCTCCTCCTATACTCTCCGGGAGCTCATCTCACTCACGAATGAAGAATTCAAAATAATGACTCGAGGAAGACTCGCTCATCACACTCAAAAGAATTTCACAAGCCCGGCTCTAAGTACCATATTCTTGTCCCTCATGTAGATCAATAATGTAAGCTTGCTCGGCTTGAAATCACGTAGGACTTTTTCGGCATGTAATGAAGGCGTTTGGATTAAGGAGGGTAATATCGGATGGGAATCGGTTCATCTTTACTTTAGCACTTCATATTCTCTTGTTGGCTCATACTTTGCCGACTCTTTGCGTCATTTTATTTTCCCTTAGGGGGATTAGAGAGACTTGACATCACTCTTTATTTGTCATGCTATTCACAATCTCCTTCATTGCTTTCTCCATGCTTTTGCACTTTTTCTTTCTTTTGCATATTTTTAACCTTTTCACACTATTCACTTTTTTTTTGTGCTTTTCTTTGTCTTCCTTTATTTTTCTTTGCCTTTTTCTCTTCTTCATTTCTTTTGTCATTTTGTGCCTTAAAACCATCTTTAAACTCCCTATCTCTCCCCCAAACTTATGTTTTTGCCATTTGAATCACATGAGTGCTAAAGAAAAGTCAGGTACCAAGAGAGTGTCACTATAAAATGGTTAAAGGCTTGTAATGTGGTTATTGAATAGAATGTCTTTAGGCTCAAAAGGTTTTACTAAGGATGATATCATTGGTGGGCTATGGAAGGTTTCAATACGGGCCAAGAAGGGCCTACAATCACTTCTCAAGCCAAGCTAACTTAGAATTTCGCCCAGAAACACATTCGGGGCAAGTTCTGGACCATTCGCACGAGTACTTGGATTTGTAAAAAAATACCTCATCTCTCACACAAACAGATTGTTAAAGAGAAAGGAATCGAGGGCTCACAACAACTGCATTCAAGATTGCAAATTGCTAATGGTTCAACTAAATCATCCGATGGTTGCCTAAGTCAACACAAGATTCACAAGATCGCTAACTAGAGCTATTTCTTTACAAAAACTTGTTTTTAACCATAAGGTCGTAGGTATTGTTGGTACCAATTGAAGCATGCTTGAGACCCTTCTATTCATTACTGCTATTTTTGCCTAAACAAGAAAAGAAAACAGACTCAATCCCTTAAGAAGGTTGTCACGCCATCCATCGTTGGGAAGGGCCACCCGGTTCACACAAAATCCACCTTTGGAAAAAACCATGGAATTAAGAAAACCAAAGGCTTATTGATCACTCAAACGTAAAAAGAGCTAACAAATCCAAAAGAAACTACTAAAGTAAATAAGAAGTTATACTACTAAGAAAGACAAACTAAAGAAGCTACGAAATAAACTACGGAAAGTAAGATAAATGAATACACAAAACGAAGTAAAATGAATATATACATAAGGGGAACTAAATATATACATAAAAAAAGGGAAGAATATATACATACCAAAGAGAAAATAAAGATAAAATAAAAATAGTATAAGAGTTATTACAGGCTAATATCAATGTCAATCAATCAAAATAGACCACCCCTCGAATGAAAATAAGCATTGTCCCCAATGCTTAACAAAAATAAGAACGGGGAAGGGTAGAGAGTTAAGAGAAATCCCTATGTGGTATCAGTCTGTATGGTATCCACAACACCCTCAGTCTCCTCTAAATGTATCTCATCATTACCTGGCTGAGGGAAAACAGAGTTGCATCACCCAAAGCAAGATTTTCCAAGTATTAGATTACCTCCACTTCTTCAAATCCCACATATGAGTTCAAAACACAGGAGTCGAATTGGATTTTAAGATTTTCTACCTTTGTTATCTTGGTACCTTTCTTTATGTGAGCCATATTGGCATAAAATTCTTTAACCAAGTGCTCATTTGCATCGATGACACTTTGGATGAACCATTTCCATCCCTTTCGCTCTTGGAACCGTTTAAGGACATTTGGATTCTGAATGTCCAAATCCTTCATCAAGAACTGTCGCTCAAGTGTGTGCGATCTCTGGGGCCACCACACTCTGAACCTGTTGAAAGCAGTCAAGCTGACGAATCTGTCTTCCCACATCTCTCTTCTCCTTGACCTCTCAAGGTCGTCCACCCAAGTGTCACCTCTTCTCCCATCATCTGGGACATCATCATCATCTACATTGATTGGTGCAGGAGGGGAGTGTGTAGAGGAGGGATCTGAACCCTGGATACTAGCATCAGAACCCTCAGAAGAACTAGCTGAGGTGGAGGACTCGTCACGGAGTTGGTATCTCGTTTGAACTTGCTGTGATTGGGCATCCGGCTGTGCTTGTAGAGAGTTTCTCTCTGAAGCTTCCCAGATGGGTCATGTTCCCTATTGTTGGAGGGTTCAGAAACTCTGTTGGCGGTTTCTTTCTTGCTTATGGCTCTCTGAATGGCAAGTGGTACGTTATTCTTGCCTCGGCTTTGGCCCCAGGAGGGCTCACCCCTCCCTTTTAATGTATCACCTCTGCCAGGGGATCTAACCATTGTCTGCAACACATGACAATAGGAATTAGTTACAATTAAAGCTCATAGTGTATACAGATGCATGCTTGATAGTTCCAGAAAGCAGAATTAGAAGAGGCAGTGCGGACCGCACAAAAGTGAGTGCGGCCGCAGAAAGCCCAGTGTGGACCACACAATTTCATAGTGTGGCCACACAACCAAAAGTGCAGACCGCACAATTTTGAGTGCGGCCGCATAGTCCCAGGTTTAGACTACAGGTTTCTCTGATCATTCAGCAATGCAGATCGTCCAATTTTGCTGCGGACTGTATAATTTCACTGTGAACCGCATAATTGTGGGTGCGGTCCGCACATATCAAGCACCAATTTTACCCTAACTCTAATATCTGCGGACCGCACAAAAATGTGTGCGTCCGCACAATTTAAAATTACGCAGCACTGCTTTACGTTTCATGCAATTTTCTCACAGATTAGACAAGATTTGAGCAATTAAACATGATTAGATATTTATCCAGGCCCCAATTAACATTTCAGATACTACCCACATGATTATGACTAACTATTGACATTTTCAGGCATGAAAATAACCCTAGACAAAAGAACAAAACTATTAAAAGATGAAAAATCTAAAAATGTAATGAACATACCAGTAATGAAGGATACATGTGAGAATCTAAACAGATGAAATGCTTGAAGTTTGAGAACTAATGGGATATGCATTGTGCTTGCTTAGGGTTTCAGAGCTGTGAATAGTACATGGAGGTCCTATTTATAGGTTGACCCAGTCGGTCTAGAACTTACTTGAGTGCGGCCGCACAATTTTGAGTGTGGTCCGCACTATTTACCTGTACCTTTGAATAAGTGTTGCGGTCCGTAAAAAAGTGAGTGTGGCCACAGAGCTTGTACGGACCGCACAATTTTGTGTGCGGCCGCAATTTGTTAATAAAATTTGACAGGCCAAACTTCAGAGAGCATGAACTTTTTGTCTTCCAGTTGTGCGACCACACACAGAATTGTGCAGCCGCAAAGTGATTGTGCGGTCTACATAATTCTGGTGTGATCTGCACTTTTGTGACACTTCGCCAATTTTTCTTGCACAATCCCTGCAATGCACACCCATTCCTGCATACACTTCAAAACTAGTTAGCTCAATACAAAACCTATCTAAAAGAAGAAAAAACAAAAAAAAATTTGAAAAGAAACATGGGTTTTCTCCCATGAAGAGCCTGATTTAACGTTGCGGCACGATGCAAGTTACCATCAATCACTTGAAATTAAGCAACGCCACAACGTGGCCATCATCAACCTTGCCAAGATAATGTTTCACCTGGTGACCATTGACTCTAAACACCTCATTATTTTTGTTCTTCAAGTCTAGTGCCCCCAAGGGTGTTACATGCACAACTTCAAATGGGCCAGTCCACTTGGATTTCAATTTCCCGGAAACATCTGCAACCGAGAATTTAACAATAGCAAAAGATCGCCTTCTTTGAATTATTTATTCCTGATATACTTGTCATGGAGGTACTTCATCTTGTCCTTGTACAAGGACGAACTTGAATATGCATGGAACCGGAACTCATCAAGCTCAATCAATTGTGTCACCCTTAAGTTGGCGGCGACATCATACTCAAGATTAAGCTTCTTCAATGCCCACATAGCCTTGTGCTCAAGTTCCACCGGTAGGTGACAAGCTTTCCCGAACACTAACCGATACGGAGACATACCAATTGGTGTTTTGTTAGTTGTCCTATAAGCCCAAAGAGCATCATCAAATTTCTTCGACCAATTCGTCCGTTTGGCATTCACGGTCTTTGGAAAATGCACTTGATCTCCCGGTTGGAGACTTCAACTTGTCCACTTGCTTGAGGATGATAGGGGGGTCGACACTTTGTGAGTGACACCATACTTTGAGAGTAAAGTATCAAAAGCTTTGTTGCAAAAGTGCTATCTCCCATTACTAATAATGGCCCTTTGTGTACCAAACCTTATGAAGATGTTCTTTTTTAAAAATGCTAACACACTCTGACCTTCATTGTTGAGAAAAGTCACGGCTTCAACCCACTTTGACACGTAATCCACAACTACCAATATATAAGTGTTCCCATAAGAGCTCACTAACAGACCCATGAAATCAATTGCCCACATATAAAAAATGTCAATCTCCAAGATGGTGGTGAAGGGCATCTCATTTTTCTTGGAAATCCCACCGGCCCTTTGACATTCATCACAATGCTTGACGAGATCGCTAGCATCCTTGTAAAGAGTAGGCCAATAGATACCGCAACTTAACACCTTTGTAGTCGTTCCTACTCCACTATGGTGACCACCATATGGCGAAGAGTGGCAAGCCTCAAGAATTCCTTTTGGTTCTTCCTCTGGTACACATCGTCGGATCACACCATCGGTACAAATCCGAAATAGATAAGGCTCATCCCAAAAATAGTCAAGGCAATCACGTTTGAGATTATTCCTTTGGTTTGAAGAGAACACATTCGGTACAATGTCACTCACAAGATAATTGGCTAAGTCGGTGAACCATGGCATCCCGATCATAGAAATGGATAGGAGTTTCTCATCGGGAAATGAATAATTTATCTTAAGGCCATCATGTGGCCTCCCTTCCTCCTCCAACCCAGACAAGTGGTCCGCCACTTGGTTTTCACTCCCCTTGCGGTCTTGAATCTCTAAACCAAACTCTTATAAAAGAAGTACCCACTGCATCAATCTTGCCTTAGAATATTTCTTGCTCATCAAATATCGAAAAGCGTTGCATGGTCGATGTGAACAATCACCTTTGTACCCATCAAGTACGGGCGGAACTTCTCCATAGCAAAGACAATAGCAAGGAGTTCTTTTTCGGTCACTGTGTATTTGACTTGGGAATCCTTCATGGTTTTACTAGCATAGTATATCGGATGAAAGATCTTGTTGATACGTTTCCCCAATACCGATCCAACCGCCACATCGCTTGCATCACACATGAGCTCTAAAGGTAAGCTCTAATTCGGTGCGGTGATAAGAGGAGTAGAATTCAACTTATACTTGAGCAATTCGAATGCCTTCAACAATATTCATTGGAATGGAACTTGGCATCCTTCTCCAAAAGTTTGCACAAGGGGTTTACCACCTTAGAAAAATCCTTGATGAATCGGCGATAGAACCCCGCATGACCGAAAAAGCTCCTCACTCCCTTCACAGATGTAGGGGGAGGAAGTTTGGAGATCACTTCAATTTTGGATTTATCAACCTCAATACCATGCTTTGAAATCTTGTGACCGAGGACAATGCCTTCCTCGACCATGAAGTGACATTTCTCCCAATTCAAAACCAAGTTATTTCCCTACATCTTGCCAATACCTGGTCCAAGTTGTCCAAGCACTCTTCAAAAGAATTCCCCACCACGAAAATATTATCCATGAAAACCTCAAGAAATTCCTCCACCATATCGGTGAATATAACCATCATACACCGTTGAAAAGTCGTTGGTGCATTGCATAACCCAAATGGCATACGCGAGAATGCAAAAGTACCATAGGGACAAGTGAAAGTGGTCTTCTCTTGGTCCTCAGGAGCAATAGAATCCGATTGTAGCCGGAGTATCCATCAAGGAAGCAATAAAAAGCACGTCCGGCCAACCTATCCAACATTTGATCAAGAAATGGAATCGGAAAATGATCTTTCCGAGTGACTTTGTTGATATTCGTATAGTCCATGCACACTCTCCACCCGATGACAGTTCTTGTGGGCATCAATTCATTTTTTGTCATTTGTTATCACAGTCATGCCCCTTTTCTTTGAGACACATTGCACCAGAGAGGTCCACGAGCTATCGGAAATGGGGTAAACAACCCCGGCATCCAACCATTTGATGATCTCCTTCTTTACTGCCTCTTGCATTTGCTTTATTCAATCTTCTTTGATGTTCCACGGAGGGTTTGGCATCCTCGTCCAAAATAATCTTGTGCATGCAAAAGGCGAGGATTATACCCCTGATATCCACCAATGTCCAACCTATATCTTTCTTCCTCTTTTGGAGCACTACCAAAGTAGAATCTACCTGCACGTTAGTCAAGCAAGAGGAAAGAACAACAGGTAAAGTGGAACAAGGGACAAGAAACTCGTACCTGAGATATGAAGGCAAAGGCTATAACTCCAAAGTGGAGGCTCCTCAATTGAGGGATTTGTTGGAGGAGTCTTTCGGTTCTCAAGATCTAAGAACAATTTTTGGGGTTCATAAGTATATGACCCCATTCCTTGCAAAGCATTGACACTTTCCACAAAGCCTTCATTCTCATCATCATCCTGATTGAGCAACACAGCTTCCAAGATATCCTCGACATTCATCACAACACTGATGTCATCAACAATTATTTCGGTCACTAAATCCACGATCGAATAAACTTTGTTGCTATTTGGTTGCCTTATCGATTTGTACACATGGAAAATAAATTTTTCATCACCCACCCAGAAGGTGAGCTCACCCGCTTCCACATCAACTAGAGCCTTCCCCATAAAAAGGAAAGGTCTACCCAAGATAATAGGCACCTCATAGTCAACCTCACAATCAAGGATCACGAAGTTCTCTAGAAGGATGAACTTGTCACCCCGAACTAGAACATTATCAATAATCCCCAATGGCCTCTTCATAGCCCGATCCGCCATTTGCAGCGTCATAGATGTGGGTCTTGGTTGCCCAATTCCCAAAGATTTGAACACAGAGTGGGGCATCAAGTTGATACTTGCCCCCAAATCACATAAAGCTTTGGCAAAGTTGGCGCTCCTAATAGTGCAAGGGATTGTGAAGGTGCTGGGATCTTCCAATTTCGGAGCCATTGAACGTAAAATAACACTCAATTGATGTGTCATTTTGATTGTTCATAATTCATTGATCTCTTCTTTGTTACCAACTCCTTCATGAACTTTGCATATCCCGGCATTTGTTCTAAGGCTTCAACCAACATCACATTTATTGACAAACTCTTCAACATATCAATAAAATTCTTGAATTTGTTCTCACTGTTTTGCTTTGCGAGTCTTTGAAGGTATGGAAGAGGAGTCCTTGGTAATGGTTCTTTGGCCTTTTGCACTACCGGTTCCGGTATGTCAATCACATGTTCCCTAGACGGGTTCACTTCTTCTTGTGTCTCCTCCACACTTTCATCAATGTCTATTCTCACCTCTTCATTAGCTTGAACCTTATTGCTTGGCATGTCATCTTCTTAAACCAACACATCATGATCCACAACTCTTTTTTGGTTTGAGGCACTTGCCTCCCCACCTTTTCCACTCCATGTGGTTACGACCATTATATGTTCCGTATTGTTCCCACCCTTCGGGTTCACCACTGTATCACTAGGTGGTGCCCCCTTAGGATAAATGTTTAAAGATTGAGATATTTGGCCAAGTTGAACCTCCAAATTGCGGATAGAAGTGTTGAGGGATGATAATTAAGCATCGGAGTCGGCATTTTTCTCCATCATTTGCTTGAACATATTTTCAATCTATCCCATTTCATTATTGGAAGAACTAGAACCTTGTGACGGATATGGAGGCGGGCTGCTTGGTTGTTGATACATCGGGGGCCTTTGAAAGCCCGACCCTCGATTCCCTTGATTATTATTGCTCCAACACCCTTGGTTATTGTTGCCTCCCCAATTGCTTTGATTGTTGCCACCCCAATTACCTTTATTATATCCTCCCCAATTGCCTTGGTTACCTTGATGATTCCAATTGCCTTGATTATGGTTTTTTCCCCAATTGCCTTGATTGTTTTTTCCACCACTCTAATTGCCTTGGTGGATTTGGTTGTTCCAATTTCCTTGATTTCCTTGTGATCTCCATTGTTTTTTTTTTTTAAGAAATCCACTAGGCAGTGCCTAGGGCTAGTATTTATTTATATATATTAAAATAAAACAGAGTATCATGTCGTCTTGCGAGGTGCAAAATCATAATTTATGCCTACTACATAGATCCTATTATCAAGTTTGTGAATAAGACTCCCAAACTTGATATTACACACTGATATACTAATAGTATGAACACTACTATCTAACGATTGCATAAAACTATCCAAGAAACTGTAAAATTTGTTGTCCAAAGGTTCACTCAAACTATGCTGCTCCTTCCTTGTGTAGTTCATATCCATTGCTTGAATTAACTTCCATATCTTAATGGTCGTGGCTATTAGTTGCATGCTACACTGTCGACTGCCTCGCCCCAGCAGTGTTGAAGAATCATTGTGTGTAGCAACTGAGCTTTCAGCTGATCTCCTTTTTCTTACTGCATTATCCCCAGTGTGTTGTTGTGGCTCTATGGTTTCTGATTTCGAATAAAAAACAGTCATTGTGTTGATTGACTCTCGCATTGTCCAGTATCCTTTTTCCATACTTGTGCATGCCACCTTTCCTTCTTCAAGGGAATGAGTACATTGTACTAATACCACCCATTGAAGTCGTATTGAATGGCAACACATGAGTACACTACTGTTTCCTGCAAAAAAGAACACTAAGTTAGTGAAAAGCATGATTACCTTGTACTCGTCCCAAAGGATTTGTACAACGTAACCAGATGTGATCCCCAAGTTTCTAAACCAGCTTTTCATCCTGTTATCATTATTGAATTGTTGCTGACTCCTCTGTCCATCTATCCCTGTTCATTTTTGTTACACAGTCTGGGCAATTTTACTCGTATCTTCTTGTGTTCAATTCTCTTAAATTCTGAACATTGTTGATGCTCCAGCTTCATGAACTGTGAATACAACACTGTCCAGTTCTCTTTCATGTCTTTTTCTCCAGTTTATTCCCATATTCTTTATTTTCTTTTGTACTGTGATATTGTCTGGTTTTAATGTCAAACAGAAGTCCAATTGAGCATATAACNCCAGCTCTGCCCAATTCTCTTATATTTTCTGGGCTTGTTACTGCTGACCCTTCTTCCCATGATATTCCATGCTACTAAGATATTTTCTAGATCTAAGGTCCTTCCTTTAGAATGAATGCAGAGCATTGATACCACCACTTGGAGATCCCTTTCGAAATAGAATAATATCTCAGTTATTGTACCTGCAAAACAACAAACCATGTTAATAAACCAATGGATCACCATGCTCTCTTCAATATTGATTTGATCATGATGATATACTGCATTGTTCCTCTATGGGCTTTGCACCTTATCATCATTAATAATCTTTTTACCCATTGTATCCAGCTCCCAGAAATCTTGGCATTCTATATCTCCTCTGTCTAAAGCATGGT